>LPNX010302245.1:88285-144066 GCA_001517045.1 Pseudotsuga menziesii
ATCCATTTAATGGACTTCCCAGTTATGTAAGGCTGCAAGGGAAAGAACAAGGCGGATGGAGTTCATTTTCGCTACAGGGGCAAAGGTTTCATTGTAGTCAATCCCTTCAACTTGGGAAAAACCTTTGGCAACTAACCTTGCCTTAAGTCTTTCAACACTTCCATCTAATGCATACTTAGTTCTGTAGACCCATTTACATCTGACAAGTTTTCTTCCTTTTGGAAGAGGAACAAGATCCCAAGTATCGTTCACCATTAAGGAATGATATTCTTCATCCATAGCTGCATCCCAATCTGGATTTCCTGAAGCTTCTGCAAAAGTTTATGGATCATGATTCTCGGAAATTTGAGCCAAAAGAGAAGAGGCTCACTGAAACTGAGACTGTGTTCGACGTTGATCTCTAGGATCACCGACAAGATCACCAACTGCTTCACATGTTGAACGGACCCATCGAGAAAGTATTGGTGCCGGTGCAATTGGAGGAACATGAGCAAGCGGAGGTGGATTTTCATCCTCACTGTCATCATCAAAAACTGGATTTGAAAACCTATCAAGGAAGCTAGAAGAAGAAGAAGAAGAAGGCACAATCGCCAAATCAGGCTCGCAGGCCAAAGATGGCACACCCACCAAGTTAGGCTCGCAGGCCAAGAGATTTTCATCAAATTTAACATCTCTTCTAATCATTATATCTTGAGAATTTGTCTGAAGAAGTCTATAACCTTTTACATCTTTATAATATACAACAAATATGCACTTTTCACTTTTAGGCTACAATGCTTTCTGTTTTTCATCCGGAATGTGAGCCCTTGCTTCACAACTAAACACACGAAAGTGACTTACATCTGGTTTAATTTTACTCCATGCTTCTTCCGGTGTTATTTCCTGTAAAACTTTAGTGGGTGTGCGATTAACTATGTAATTTGTACAATTTATGGCCTCAGCCCAATATTGAAGACTTAGTCCCTTAGATTGGATCATACAATTAGCCATTTCTTTTAAAGTGTGGTTCTTTCTTTCAGCTACACCATTTTGTTGTGGTGTATATGGAACAGTGTGCTGTTATTGGATTCCTTGTTCAGTACAAAAAGTAGTGAACTTGTTGTTAACATATTCTCCTCCATTGTCAGATCTTAACTTAATAATTTGATAACCAGATTGTTTTTCAACAAGGGCCTTATAGGCCAAGAACATGTTAAATACTTCATTCTTAAGTTTTAGGAAGTAAACCCAAGTGCGTCTGGAGTAGTCATCAATGAAAGTTAAGAAATATTTGAAACCAAAAAAGGAAGCAGATGGAAGAGGACCACACAAGTCACTATGCACAAGCTCTAAGGGAACCGAGGCATGCCAAGAGGCACGTTTGTCAAAACTTTCCCAATGATGTTTTTCGAGTACACAACCGGAACAAACACCATCCTTGCAAGATATCAATGGAAGACCTGTCACCATATTGTCTTTACATAGTTGTTGCAATGAGCGATAATTTAAGTGACCAAATCACTCATGCCAAGGTTTGCTCAAGTTATCACTATGAGCAACAAACACTGAAGGAAAAGGTGATGACCCAAAGTTGTTAAATTTGTACAACCTGGTAATATCATCAATAGTTCTAGTAGCAAAGATATTTTGAGGATTTTTAAAATCCTTGATTATAACTTGGTGAGGTGTAAATGTCACAGTTTTACCTTCACCTGAATGAGTAATTTGATAGACTGATAACAAATTGCAGGAAATTTTTGGAAAACATAATACATCACTGAAATGTCCATTTTCTACTGGAACTATTCCAGATCCTACAACACTTAGAGATCTATCATCACCAACAAATATTTGTTTGGTGTTACATTCATGCATAGCAGAAAAGATGGCTTTATCCTTAGCCATATGATAAGATTCTCCAGAATCAATGAGCCATTCATTTGAGGTAGAAGAAGAAGATGCAGTATAAGAGTAACCAGAAGCACAAAGTGCATGTCCATGAGTGTTAGAATATGAAGACGAATCTAGGTTGATGTGGTGCTTCTTCATTGCTGCTTCCAAGGTTGCCATCTTCTTAAAACATTTAGATTCATCACGATTATCTTTCCCACAAAAATTGCAATGAAGCTCAGTCTTCTTTCCTTTTTGCTTGGATCCTTTGTCATTTTTTAAAGGAGGATCTGACTGAGAGGGTTTGGGACCCTTGTTGTTTGGCTTATTATTGCAAAAATTATGTTTCTTGGGAGGCTTGGACTTTTCTTTCTATTGGGACAATAAGGCTTTCCCAGATGTATCTGCATTGTTAATTATTCCAAGATGAATGAGCTTATCTTGCTTTCTAATTAAGGAATCACAAAAGGATTCAAGGCTAGGCTCTTGATAGCTAGTTGGTGGCAAGGAGTCTTTCATGGAGTAGAATGTAGATACAAAAACAGAATATGCAGGTCCAAGTTTGGAAAGAATATGATAAATACATTGTTTGTCTTCTTTCTTAATCTTGCATTTTGCACATAATAGTCTAAGAGTTTTATACTTAGATAAATAGTCTTGAATGCGTGAAAAATCATTGGGATTCAAGGAAATCAACTCATTCTCAAGTTGAGGACCCCAAATTTCATTGTGTTTACCAAACACAGATTCCAATTTTTCCCAAGCTTTATCAGGTTCATCAATGTGAGATATGTGGAATCGCAAATCAATAGAGATTGCCATCCCAATCAATCCATGAGCTTCATCACATCTATTTGCCCATTTAATTTTCTTATCATCACTAGTGGGTTCTATTTCTTTCCCTGAGGTTATCCTGAAAAGTCCCCTACTTTGCAGAACATCCTCCATACAATATTTCCATGAGAAATAGTTAGAACTTGTAAGTATAATATCACAAGGAGCGGCCATACTATAAAATAATGGCTTAAAGAACAGAAACTAACTATTTGGATGCAAAGAGATCGAAAAAATATGCGGTTTTAATAAAAATAACACTTAAAACCGATTCTGGATGATGAAGTTATGCTTGATCAAAGGAAATGTTGAAGATGTCCCCAATAGTGACGTGGCAGATATTAACTTGACCAACTAAAAAAAGAACCCCCCTCTTCCAAAGATCAACCTTTGATAATCACTTTACAATAAAGTTGCTTTGAAGTGAATCACTTTTGTAGAATAAGTGAGGTTCACTTTTACAATAATATACTTTTAAATAGTGCGGCAATAAATTAAAGACTTAAGTGACTCACTTTTATTTTATTTTATTAATGTGAGATGCACTTTTACAATAAAGTAACTTGAAAATAAAAATTGCATGCACTAAAAGTAGCTTGATGAGACTTGAACTCAAGACTTATCAAGGTGTAAAGCAACTTTGGACTAAGTGAGTTAAGTTTACAAGGTATGTAAAAGCATGGAAAGAGGAAGGGGGCTTTTTTTCTTTTACTCTTCTCTCTCGTTTTCTATGCTTGCTTTCTTTTCCTGCAAATCACAACAAAAAAAATGAAAAATAAAAAACAAAAAAAAACTTTTTCCACACAATGGGGTTAGATCTTGGTTGGCTTACTCGGAAACTCTACGTTTTCAAGTTTTCTCGTTGTTTCCAATTTGCTGTGATCGCACAAGGTGCACGTCAAAGAGCATACGTAGTCGAGAAGACAAGAAAAAAAACTTTCCCTTACTGTTTCTGATTAGCCGCGATCACGCAAGGTGCATGGCAAAGAGCATACGCAGTCAAGGAAAACAACAGTCCGAGACTAAAAAATAAAATATCTAAGTATAAGACTGATAAAATATGAGAGATTTTTAAAAAAATAAAACAAATCCGTCACTGTAACATTATACCTTCAAATTTGCCGAAATTGGTGTTTCTGGAGCAAACTGAAATGGTTTTTGGTGAAATGAAAACTATTTACTAATAGAAACGACACTCCAAACACAATGGAATAGCTCCCATAAGCCACAAATACATAGAAAATCTAGAACCATAAACCATTTCAAAGTTTCAGCAACACCGGTTCCAGATCTTGATCAAAACCGAAAGCGGCTTTTCATAAAAGCTCTGATACCATGTTAGGGTACACAAGGTACTCCCAAAGGACTGAACACCAAGAATAGCCACTTCACACAAACAGATCACAAATCAATACACCAATGTTTGTCACGTGGTTAAAACCCTCGAGAGGGAAACAGTCCACGGCCCCAGCCAAATAGCTACTTGGAGCAATTTATTATGCAAAAGAAAGAAAGTAACATGAGCTTCTCATAATCAATCAACTAGCCAAGGACCCTCTATTCTCTTTAAATAGAGATCATAGACCAATCGGGTGTTAAGCCACGGATCAATGGTAGGTATGATCTAAGAGAAGTTGAACCGTCGGATCACTCTATGTCTAGAACATATCGTGACCGTCGGATTAGAATATTTACAAATGCATACTAATGCATACTAAAGAAACACACTTTTACCTAACAGATATATTACACAAGTTGATCTTAACTAACTCCTAAGTGTCTAAATATCCTAACAAGGATCCTTCATGCACAGACCACTCTCAAATTGAGATCTAGTCCTCCTTGGGTCATTGGGATCCCCAGCTAGCTCTCCTGCTGCATGTAGTGTCTTGGCTGCCCATTTTGGCCTTGTAGGGATGTTAGGGTCTACAATAAACTCATCACTATCAGACATATCAAAATAAGTATGTTCAACAAACTCTTCACTTACTTTCAGAGGTTCAAGTGGTGAAGAGGTTTCTCCAACTTCCACTGCTGCAAGGGGTTCTTCTTGAAACTGAACACACCTTTCGATGAAGGCTTTGTTTGTGCTCAAATTTATCAATTTGTACCCTTTTGAATCTTTAGAGTATCCAACAAATAGACACTCTTGGCTTTGGGGCTGCAAAGCTTTTCTCTTTTCTGTTGGAATTCTAGCCCAAGCCCTTGAGCAAAAAATCATGAAATGGGTCACATCTGGCTTGTGCCCACTCCATGCTTCGAAAGGAGTCATACCACCAAGTTATTTATGAGGCACCCTATTCTGTATATAGGCTACATAGTTGATAGCTTCATCCCAATACTTTGGTGGCAAAGTTTTGGCCTCCATCATGCACGTTGCCATCTCCTTCAGTGATATGTTCTTCCTCTCAGCAACACCATTCTGCTGTGGTGTGTAAGGGATAGAATGCTACATCTAAATACCTGCATCTGCACAATAATTAATAAACTCAGACTTGACATACTCACCACCATTTTCAGATCTAAGGACCTTGATTTTCCTCCCAGACTAGTTTTCAACCAAAGCCTTAAAGACTTTGAAGAGGCCAAAAACTTCAGACTTGTGTTTCAGGAAGTAAACCCAACAATACCTGGAAAAGTCATCTATGAAAGTCAATGCATATTTGGCCTGACTCATGTACATATGAGGGAATGGGCCAGCAGCATCACTATGGATCAGCTTGAGGGGTGCAGAGGTTCTCTCATGACTAGCTCTCTCAAATTTATGCTCTGGGTGTTTTCCTAGGATACAACCTTGGCAGACTTCTTTGGAAAATTTTATGTTGGGAAACCCTATGACCATCTCTTTTTCACTAAGATCAGAAAGATACTTGTAATTTAGGTGGCCAAATATTTCATGCCAAAGCTTGCTTGCTTCATTAGCATGAATCAGAAGAGCAGAGGGGTTTGAGTAGGGTAGGAAGTGTGAGAACATGTATGCCTTCTGAGCATGATTCACAACTCCTTTTGCAATGACTTTACCACTTGAGATCTCTGTAATCTCAACTTCATCAGGGGAGAATATGACCTTCTTTGGAGACCCGGTGTGAGTCATCTGGTACACTGATAAGAGGTTGGAGGCAAGGCCAGGCACATACAACACATTGCTGAACTGACCATGATCAAGATCAATCCTCCATTTTCCCAAACTTTCAGTGAGAGAGTCATCTCCTAGTGCTATAGGTGGTCCCTTTGACATGTCAAGTGAGGAGAATTCCTCCTTGGTCGAAACCATGTGCCTTGAAGCTCTAGAATCAATGATAAAACTGGGTGAGCTTGATGTGCCAGCAACCAATGCATCAACTCTCTCTCTATCATCTGAACTTGATCCTCCTTCTCTCTTCTTTGAGCTGTCTAGAATGGAGATGCCATTATTCTCCAGGAGTTGGGTCAGCATGTCTATTTTCTTCTTCATACAAGAGCTTTCAGTGTGATTTCCCTTATTACAGTATGCGCACTTGCTCACTTCTCCTTTGTTTTTCTTCTTCTGGTAGTTCTTCTTGGAACCTTGTGGCTCCTCTAGAGACTTGTTCTTGTCTCTCTTTTGCTTAGGTGGATTTTTAGCTTTATTTTTGCTTTTTGAATCCACCCTCGAATCTCCAGCAACCAGAGCTTGGTCTTTGGATGGTTTGATGGTGCCCATCATCACCAGCTTGTCCTGTTCTTGTGTGAGAGATTCCATGAAATCTGCAAGGATAAGCATCTTCCAGGTTCGAGCTTTCAACTTTATGGCATAGAAGGTCAAAACAAACACTGAATAGTCAGGGCCAAGCTTCGAGAGAATGGCCAAGAGCAGCTGATCATCCTTCTTTTCGATCCCACATTGTTTTAGCTACAAAACAAGTGCTTTGAACTTGGAGAAATAGAGTTGCAGGGATTCAAAGCTATTTGGACTCAGGGAGATCAGTTCATTTTCGATTTGATGTCCTCTTTCCAAAAAGATCAGTAAGCTTCTCCCATACTTCATTCGGTGATGGCAATCCATCAACATGGAAAATGAGGTCTCTGGAAATACTCAGACACAGGAGACCATAGGCCCCATCCCTCATGTTGTGCCATTTTATCTTCTCTGCAGCTGCATTGGGCTCTGCTTCTGTTGCAATAGTCACCCTGTAGAGGCCTTTCGCTCTCAACAGTATCTCCATCTCTGCTTTCCATTCAAAGAAGTTGAAGGGAGTCAAGATGATCTTCTGAGATTGATCCATAGCTTAGAAATTTGTCCCGGCTGTCAGTAGAAGGCTCCCAGTCACTGATGTCGAACCTGCAAAACAATTTTGAAGGAGATAAATCGATCTACAATGGCTCTGATACCATGTGGAAATTGAACCCAGTGATAGATTAATTTTACTCACAACAATTATCAATTGAACATGCAAAATCACTCACAAAAGAGACTAAATAATGAGCTAAACACTAAACTGTATTGAATAAGTGTACAATATCCAACCCTGTAATAACATAGGCTGCTACATTAAATAATTACATAGGAGATTCAAATGCATGAGGAGGCAATTCGAATCTAGTCAAAAGCAGGCTTACTAAAAATAAGCAAATCCCCCATAGGTGCATAAAATAGTTTCCAAATCAGTCATGGAGCTCACGAATTGAGAAAATCACTTAGGCAAGCTAAAGAGTGATGGAATGACAACTCATACATGCTTTTCAAAGGAGAAAAGAGTGGAGGACGTGTAGGACAAAAAACTAGTCAACCTCACCTAGTCAAGCATTTCCATTTGCCTTAAAACACTGAAAAAGTAGGGAATAAAGAAGAAAAAGAAAAAGGGTGCTTAGGAGGCCAAGAATAAAGTAGATTTGATTCCTTGAAGTTTCCCAAGCGCTACATGAGTCAAAGAAGGCAAGTTTGACCACTATGGATAGGTAAATGACAACTTGCACAAGGTGGGACACATGAACTAGGCAAATAAGACAAAAATAATGAAATTAATGTCTAAGGTGGCTAACTATGGGTTGATTATTCTAACATATACCTCCTAAGAAAATACATCAACCCCCTTTCTTTCCCAAATTACTCTTTTATGTATACACTTAAATGTATTCATTAATTTAGATTTATTTTGCATTGGTGCCATGTAGAGTCCATGCACTTTAATCTTACTAATCTTAATTATTTTCAACTAATTTTTACTCATAATGCTAATTTTTAACTTTTCCTTTTGTTTTCTCTAATTTAATAAATATATATTTATTAATGTATTCTTAAAGAATGTAGTCTATTTATGTTAACTAATTATTCCTCGCCAATTTTTCGAGTGTTACACTAACCTTGAAGATAGTGCTTCTTTTTAAGGAAGAATCCATGTTTTGGTCCTTACCCTAACCTCCCTACTTTGGGATAATTAGGAGTTATGAGGTCAAATTCATTGAATAATATCCATTAGAAATTTAGTGGATATTCACTTAATGTGAAAGGCTCATCAATTTTAAATAATTCCCACTATGTGGTTGGTTATACTCATTAATGATGGCACTACAAGTAGTTACGTCTTTTTTAGTAAGAAACCATTTTTAGAGATAGGGCCATCAAATATGCTTATGAAAATTTCTCTCTCTTTTAGTATTATAAAGACAATGGTTATTTCTACAAGTACAATCTCATTGTCTCTTTTATTTACTTTTCTACACTTATATTTCTTGAAATAATCTCTTCATTTAATCTTATGTATGAATATTATTTCCATCAAAACCCATAAACCATTGGAGTGTTGCATCCTTCAAAGTTGAAAGAAATAATCTAAGTTTACAAGCATGAATCCCATAATCATAGGCTTTGTAGAGGAATTGAAATTTAAATTAGAATGTGGCATCTTCCCTTGTTGTCATTCCTTGGAAATGAGGAAGGGTGATGAGGTAATGTTTTCTATTATTGCATAGTTGTATATTTATCTAATAGAAAATTGTAAAACCATTGGTTTTTTTTATGTGTATTCTACGATAGTGAACAAATAAAGAACCCTCCATGAATATGAACAAGATCCAAAATATTCTTTTTTTTTTATAATTGTGGGTTTATGAAGTCTAGTAGTAATCCCCATACTAACCTCTATGGGTATAATTGTGGTTATTCCTATAGAAACTAGCCCCTCTTTCTTAATCTTGGTATTCTCAATGCTCCCTTCTATTCCTTTGAATGCCTCACTTGGACTTCCAATAATATTCTTTCTAGAGAATCTTGCAAGAAACCATTTATTCTTTAATTTACATTCTTCTCCATATAGATTAGGAATTATCTCTTTTTTTACCTATTAATATCTCCTTGTCTACACTATAATTATTAGATTCTGTTAGAAATTGAACTAACTTAGCCCTATAAAATGCATGCATTCTATTTCAAATAAATCTACTAAATGAAGAAAACAAAAATGAATACAAATGGGAGAACTCAAGTTCCTTCTTTCCTCACAATGGAAAGTTAATTTAGAGGTTTTTCTTCCTTGAATATTTTAGCACCTCCCCAATAGCAATATTAAAACATGGTGAACTAAACAATTGCAAAACTCACGAGCCAATGAATCCCATAATTTATACTTAAATAATCAACTAAGGTGTGTAATGTTTTGAGGTGATATGCACTATTTATGCAACCTCCAAGTTTTCAAAAAATACTAAATTAATCTACAATGTTAATTCTAAATGTTGTGGAATTAAACATTTCTAAATGCATCTAACTAGAACAATTAATATACATGATAAATATTCCATACTTCTACAAATTAAGTCATTTAAGCGACAAGGTGCCCCTTGGTCGACTGGGCTCAATGCTTCATAATCTCCTTACACTTGTGAAATTAAAATGAAATTATTTAAAGTGAATAAATAAAGAAGAAAATTAATTATCCAAGCAATAAAGCTAATTTCTATGGAAAGAAAGAACTAATTCTACATTATGATAAATAAAACAAAAATATCCTACAAAACAGATGGTGATTGCATGTTCGCAGAAGAACTTAATCAAGAACACAATGTGAATATAACTATTGGAACTAAGTATATAACAACTCCTCATCCACCCATGTGGAATTATAAAACATACAGCTAAGGAGTATAAATTTCATCACAAAACACAAATATGGAAAAGATACATCCATCAATAAACCCCTTAATAGAGGTGTTTGTCAAGATTACAATTCTACTTTGCAACTAGAAACCTAGTTAAGAAGAATTTAGAATTTAAACAAAACTGAGATTAATGTAGGTACATTTATGTTGAGTTATTTGGTCCCTCAATTAGAATATAGATATCTCCAATACTCTCCCCAACATACCCCCAAGTGTCATCATATTCCTTGCAACAATTACCCTCCATACTATCAATCAAATGAGGAAATGATCTCATAGGCATATTAACCTTCTTGATCACCTAAGTTGGTGTGTTTTGGGGGAATTGAATTCACATCCCATCTTCCTTCGTGATTGGGATCATATATTGTCTTGTGTTTGTGTTCCCTATTCATTGTTCAATGGCCTCTACCAAGGGTTAAAATTGACGCCAGTATGGACGTTTTTGGGGTTTTTCCACATCAAATATACTTGCACATAAAATTAGCACGTCAATGAAGAAGTCTATTTTATTTTTACAAGTGTCAATTTGAGTGGCAAAGGAAAAACGTGCTTCTATCCTATATTTTATATTATACTATATATTTTTGTTTTTTTATATTATATTATGTTATAAGTTTATTAACATGGGCAAGTGTCCATTATAATTTGTATTGAGTCGACTCCTCAAGGCTCACATGGTCACATGGCTTGGGGCCTCACCATCAGGGACCGGCGGTCTGGCACAGGGCAAGACGCAGGGGGCAAGAACTTGGAAGCACTGAGCCGGAAATTGGAATTTGGAATCAGCCTTGGCCCTTTAGTGTTCACTGTTCAGGATTCAATTAATTTTCAGTCTTCAAGAATGAGGATGCAAGACTGTAAGGGATCAAGTTGGCACCGTGGCGGCATATTTGGACAGTGGACAGCCTTGACTCCAGGCTCCCGCACATGTTACAATTTACTCTGGCCTGCTCGCATAATGCATTATGTGCATTGATGTTTTTGCCAAAGGGTTGGTTAATAAATCATAATACTTATTACTCACTTCGTCACTCAACTCTATGTCATTCTGGAATATAGATAGTGCCAAAGTGCCAATGTGCCATTTGCATTTGACATCTGCTGGCACTGCAGATTGCCTCTGCCTATTACCTAGCCTCCATAAACCATTTCGATTTGGCAAATGGCAAGGTATAAGCTTTCAACTTCCTTAAGTGTTTTACATTTTGAATAGGGTTCAAAACCTGGAGCCTCTAGGATGGGTTTTCATTTTCTGAGGACCCTGGAGGCTAGAGGCCACGGCAGCTGTGCATAAGACTTTTCTTGGGTGCGTTGCTAGTTGGGATGAAACTTTAAAGGGCCACTTCCAATTTCTTAGAGGCTTGTAGCAAAGAAAAAGGTACATTCTGGAATCTACACCGATTTTCGTCAACAAATTGCAAGTTACATTCTGCAGCGAGGTAAGGGTTTCTCATTATGTCTAAATGTAGAGTATTTGTTTTATTTGTTAATTAGGAAATCCCATAGCTGTTTATTACCCAAAGGTGAAGCTTATTGATTAAAGGTTTGCCTCCAGAGAGTAAAACCCTAATCTTGAACCAATTTATGGTAGAGCTTAACCCTTAACAAAACGATAATGAACTTGAAACAAAAAAGGAGTGTAATACCTCAGAATTGCAGATTAGAACCTTGCCCTCAATCAAGGCACTTTTCCTAAAAAATTTCTAGTAGTTAACAAACAATTTAAGGGTTCCGTTTGGATTTGTAATAATCACTGTGAAATCAAGGGAAGTAACATAGTATACAGGTTAGAGAACTAACATGTGCATGGAAATGTATAGTTTGGTCATTTTAAAGATGAATCATATTCACTTTAGGCATTTTTGCAAAAATTAGTTGAATTAAACTTGATTTTAATTATTTTTCTTGAAGTTTAGGTAACTAATTTCAAAGATTTTACAGTTTATTACTCAGGTTTAAGTATAAGAATGTTTTCCATGTATGGAGATATAGGTTTTGCAAAGTAGCCCTAAGTTGTGCATTTGTTTCATTTCTTTTTTGTTTGAAAAATAACTGAAAAATGGGATCCCTAAATCTGATAAATCTCATCAAAATCTGAGTGTAATTCATAACTAAATTAACTAAATTTGTGGACAAAAAATTAGGGTTAAATTTTTTTGTATGTCAAAGAATTAGGGTTAAAATTGTTAATAGTATAATTCTATGAACAAATCTGAATTTTTTTATATGAAAGATTTAAGGCTAAAATTGTTCAGAGTATATTTCTAGGAAGAGTCTCTGTACATTTGTGACAACTACTGTTGCTAGCTCCTGAGTTGTTAAGAACCCAAAGTTTTGTATTTGGGTAAAGGCACCTTGCATACTGCAATACCATTCAAGTCTTCTAAGAGAATCTCATTATGCCTTTTCACTTCCTCCTGGGATTTAACAGTAACCATAGAAGCCATGTTATGCCAGCGATCATGCATGTCTTTATCATAGATAGCTAAAGCCTTGTCAAACTGTTTGTTTTTCTCAGCGGTCCAGTTTATTCCATTATTACTGGAAGAAGACCTTCCTGATAAAGAAGCCATATTACTCTTAGGTTTATATTGACACCTCTTCATATTGACACCTTTAGGCATAATAACTTTAAAGAAAAAGTTTAATCAAGAAGGAAAAGAATCCTTCACTTAGACTCGTGTAAAAACAACAAACACCTAACTGATCAAAATATCTAGAACCACATATAGAATGGGTTGAACCAATATGATATTAGATAAACCCTAGTGACAAATAAATCTTTAAGATTAAAGATACAATTCCAAAAACAATGCAAAGGCACACTTATTAGAAATGCTACATAAGCATATACAAAAGTGGGAAATTCAATAGAATGCTAGTACATATTGAGAAGTAACCCAATGAGCAAATCCAATAAAAAATGAGACTTAAATAAGCACAATATGTCAAATTTGTAAAAACATAAATTTTAAGAACTAAAATCAATAACAGATCAAGAAATGAGGACTAAAAAGTAGGACACAATTCCTACAAAGTCTCGGATGGGCATTAAAATCAGTGCAATTTAAACCAAAAACATAGTAGGGGCTCTGAGAGGCATTGCAATTCACGTTCAAAGCAAAAAGCTACTGGACAAATTTTGCGTTGGATGGCATGGCCTCCTCAGTATAAATAGAAGTAGCTCGGGTTCCGTAACATTGATCCAGCTGTCGAATCTTTGATAGAGTACTCTAAAGATATACAAACCACACCGTGAATCTGAATGCAGAAAAAATAATGACAGTCTACTGAAGAGAATCCACCAACAGGATTCCCTCCTCAGCTGCTCAACTATACAAATTAATAGCAATTATATAAAACATTGCTTACGCTCGCACTCACGTCAAAGCTGAAGAATATGATCTGTTGTTAGTTAACTTCTTTAATACGATGAAAAGTTGAATCAAATAATAGTGGGTTGTTTGTTCATTTACATAAGATGATCAAAGGTTTTGAACATAAATTGTCTTAAAATAAAAATGATTTATGTGCAGGAGGCAAAACCGTAGAGGTAGAACTGTTGTGTACTATTTTGGTGGATATTTTTAGAGTTAATATTTTTGGATTTAATTAAATTGATTAATAGTTTAAATAAGAATTGAAGTTTGGTTCTTAATAAACAATCAAGCCATTATTATAGGTAAAATTGGAGGTAAAACCATTGTGTGGAGTATTTTGGTTGTAAATTTTAATATAGGTAAACAAATTTTAATAGAAAGGTAAAACCATTGCCTTTAGTATTTATTATAAGTAAATTTTAATAGAAGTGTAAACAAATTTGTCAAACGTTTTAATATAAGGGTGGTTAAATAGATTAAACCTTATATGTAAGGCAATTTTTGTTAACAAAACCATAAAAAAAAATTACATTGATGAGCAAGGGTGCCCATCAAATTTAACCCCTGGCCTTTACTTAGTTTATGGATTTCAATTGATTTTGTCAATGCACAATGGGTTAAGAGGTCAAGAAGACTATATCCTACTTTGTATTTTTATTTATAGCTTAATAATTCTCATAATAATTGTTTATTTGTGTCAATAAAAGAAATAAATATTCATGGATGATGTAAACTCAATGACAACAAAATATAGAATGAATAGCTCATAAAAAAACCAACATGGAACTCAAATAATTCATCAAAAAATATCATAAAATACTATCAAGACTAACCAATTGTGAGTAATTCACTGATAAATTGTAAATGCCT
The DNA here is from genome assembly GCA_001517045.1 of Pseudotsuga menziesii. NCBI lineage: Eukaryota > Viridiplantae > Streptophyta > Pinopsida > Pinales > Pinaceae > Pseudotsuga > Pseudotsuga menziesii. Next base: position 102,358 of record LPNX010302245.1, read on the forward strand.
ACATCTACATAATTAGTTAGTTCAGTATATATTTCACTCAAAGGTTACAAGGTTGAAGGTTTTCAAAAGGTAAATAGGTACCAAAATATGACCAAAATAGGTCAATTATGGGACTAATCATAACCCGAATTTAATATTTGCATGTCCCTTCCGCAACCAAAAAAAAGGTGGGACGACTAATATTCTTTTGTTGTATTTCCTCCCTCTTATAGAATGTTTTTATTCACCAATTGTAGTAGATGTTGGTTGGGTTTCCGAAGTTGTTTATGCATTGTATGAGTTTGATTTTGGATCTATCTCATTCTGCATTTCTATCGTTTCTTCTCTTTTTTAATCCTCTTTTTTAATCCTCTATGTGTTTCTTTGATTTTGTCTACTAAATACTACCTTTTCAAATATTTAAGGGTCCCAGTTTTACTTGTTTCCCAATATCGTTTTACTCTGTCATCTTTTTTATGGATATTGTCATATCATGTTAAGGAGTAGGATTTTTTCCCCTTTTCTTTAGATCTATTTTGTTTACTAATTGATAGGTTTCTAATTCCCCAATCATATTTTAATGCTACCACCAAGGCATATCACTAGCCATAGTTCCTATGTAGGATGGTGGGTGATAATTTTCTTTCTATGTGAAGATGTTCATTTCCTTGACCTTGTACAATGTCCACATGAAAGGATGGCCTTGCGAGGGTGTTAAAAACTCATATTTATTGCATTAAGACACCATACAATATAATTAATATTATATTGGTGTTTTGAATATTCTAGTTTCATAATTTTTTGATGTATATAATGCATATATTATTGATTATAATATTTCATTTAAATCGTCTAATTATGTTCTACTATTTTAGAAATATTGGATCGTGTGGAGAGGGGAATTGTCCATATATAATGTTTTGATGGTATATGTTAGAATAATCAACCCATAGTTAGCTACCTTAGACATTAATTAATCCATTTTTGTCTTATTTGCCTAGTTTCCAATATTCCACTCTATGCAAGTTGTCTTCCACATGTCCTAGAAGTAAAACTTGCCAAAACTGAGTCATGGAGCGCTTGGGAAACCTCCTGGAATCCATATTTAGCATATCTTCTTTATTCCAGATCCTCCCTCATGCATATCTACTTTTTCTGCTTTGTTTCCTGCTTTACTGAGATTTATGGCAAAAGGGAAAGTAAGACTAGGTGCAGTTGACTTGTTTTTTTCCATCATCATCCTCCATTATTTTCTCCTAATAAAAGCATGTATGAGTTGTCTTTCCATCACCTATTAGCTTACTTACTTTACTTTGCCAATTCGTGAGCTCCTAAGTAGATTTGGAAACTACTTTATGCACCTATGGGGGATTTGACTATATTTAGTAAGCCTGCTTTTGACTATTTCTGATGGCATCCTTATGCATTCGAATATCTCATGTAATTATATATTGCAGCAGCCTATGACTTCATATGGTTGGCTATTGTACACTTATTCAATACAGATTAGTGTTATGCTCCAATTTCAGTCTCCTTTGTGTGTAAATTTGTAGGTTTGATTAGCAATTTTGTGAGTGCAATTGTTCTATCACTTGGGTTCAATTTCCACATGGTATCAGAGCCTTTGAAGATTGATTTCTCTCCTTCCATATTGCTATTGCAAGTTTGACATCTTAACTGGGAGCTATTTTGCTGACTGAATGGACAATTTCTGAGCTATCGATCAATCTTAGAAGATCATCTTGACTCCATTTAATTTCTTTGAATGGAAAGCAGAGATGGAGATATTGTTGAGACAGAAAGGTATCTATAGAGTGACTATGGAAACTGAAGAAGATCCCAATGCAGCTGCAGAGAAAATTAAATGGCACAACAAGAGGGATGAGGCCTATGGTCTCTTGCGTCTGAGCATATCCAAAGACCTCATCTTCCATCTTGATGGATTGAAATCACCTAATGAAGTATGGGAGAAGCTTGTAGATCTTTTTGGTAAGATAGATGAGTTGAGAGGACATTAAATCGAGAATGAATTGATCTCTTTGAGTCCCAGCAGCTTCGAATCCCTACAACTCTACTTTTCCAAGTTTAAAGCCCTTGTTTTGCAACTAAAACAGTGTGGAATTGAAAAGAAGGAAGAGAAACTAGTTTTGGCCATACTCTCGAAGCTTGGTCCTTACTATTTAGTGTTTGTTTTGACCTTCCATGCCACCAAGTTGACAGCTCGAGCCTGGAAGATGCCTAAGCTTACAGAGTTCATGGAATCCTTCACACAAGAACAAGATAAACTGGTGATGATGGGCACCATCAAACCTTCCAAAGACCAAGCTCTAATTGCTGGAGATTCGAGGGTGGATTCAAAAGGCAAGAAGAAAGCTAAGAATCCACCTGAGTAGAAGAGAGACAAGAACAAGTCTTAGGATGAGCCCCAAGGCTCCAAGAAGAATTTCCAGAAGAAGAAGAACAAAGGAGAAATGAGCAAGTGCGCATATTGCAGTAAGGGCTATCATCCTAAAAGCTCCTACATGAAGAAGCAAATTGACAAGCTGACCCAAATCCTGGAGAAGAATAACATCTCCCTTCCTGACAACTCAAAGAAGAGGGAAGGATGATCAAATTCAGAGGATAGAGAGAGAGAGTACATGCATTGGTTGCTGGCACATCAAGCTCACCTAGCTTCATCATAGACTCTAGAGCTTCAAGACATATGGTTTCGACCAAGGAGTCATTCTCCTCTCTTGACATGTCGAATGGTCCACCAATAGTGCTGGGAGATGACTCTCACACTAAAATTTTGGGCAAAGGAAGGATTGATCTTGACCATGGTAAGTTCAGAAATGTATTGTACGTTCCAGGTCTTGCCTCTAACCTCTTGGCAGTGTATCAGATGACCCACACAGGGTCTCCAAAGAAGGCCATATTCTCCCCTGATGGTGTTGAGATCACGGAGATCTCGAGTGGTAAAGGCATTGCAAAAGGAGTTTATGATCACACTTCGAAGGTATATATGTTTTCACATTTCCTACCCTACTCAAACCCCTCTGCTTTTCTGATTCATGCTAATGAGGCAAGCAAGCTTTGGCATGAAATATTTTGCCTTCTTAAATATAAGTATCTTTCTGATCTAAGTGAAAAAGAAATGGTCATAGGGTTTCCAAAGATTAAGTTTTCCAAGGGAGTCTGCAAGGTTGTATCTTAGGAAAACACCCATAGCATAAATTTGATAGAGATAGTCAAGAGAGAACCTCTGCACCTCTTGAGTTGATCCACAGTGATGTTGCTAGTCCATTTCCTCATATGTCAATGAGTTAGGCCAAATATGCATTGACCTTCATAGATGAATTTTACAGGTACTGTTGGGTTTACTTCCTAAAGCATAAGTCTGAATTTTTTGGCCTCTTCAAAGTCTTTAAGGCTTTGGTTGAAAACCAGTCTAGGAGGAAACTCAAGATCCTAAGATCTGACAATGGTGGTGAGTATTTCAAGTCTAAGTTCATTCAATATTGTTAATATGCAGGTATTCAGATGCAACATTCAATCCCTTACACACCACAACAAAATGGTGTTGCCGAGAGAAAGAACAGATCACTGAAAGAGATGGCAACTTGTATGATGGAGGCTAAGACTTTGCCACCAAAGTTTTGGGCCGAGGCTATAAACTGTGCATCCTATATCCAGAATACGGTGCCTCATAAACAACTTGATGGTATGACTCCTTTCAAATCATGGAGTGGGCACAAGCCAGATGTGACCCATTTCAGGATTTTTGGCTCAAGGGATTGGGCTAGAATTCCAACAAAAAAGAGGAAGGTTTTGCAGCCCCAAATCCAAGAGTCTCTATTTGTTGGGTACTTTGAAGATTCAAAAGGGTACAAGCTGATAAATTTGAGTGTAAACAAAGCCTTCATTGAAAGGAGTGTTCAGTTCCAAGAAGAGCCTTTAGCAGCAGTTGAAGTTAGAGAGTCTTCTTCACCACCAGAACCATTGAATCTAAGTGAAGAGACAAATGAGTTTGTTGATTCTGATATGTCTAATAATGATGATTTAATTACATATCCTGACAGTCCTACAATACCAAAATGGGCATCAAAGACCATTCATGCAGCTGGGGAACTAGCTGGAAATCCTTGTGATCTTAGGAGGACTAGATCTCAGTTTAAGAGTGCCCTTTGTATGAAAGACCCTTTGTTTGTAGAGAAATGTTATTTGATGGTTGAATCAGACCCACATACATATGAAGATGTAGCACATGATCCAATATGGAAAATAGCCATGAAAGAAGAATTCAGCTCACTCCAAAAGAACAACACTTGGGAACTGGTTGATCTTCCCCCGGGGAGGAAGCTAGTTCAATGTAAGTGGGTTTTCAAAACTAAGTTTATTGCTGATGGTTCACCTTTGAAATGTAAGGCAAGACTAGTATCCAAGGGATACTCACAAGTACATGGTATTGACTACAATGAGACCTTTGCACCAGTGGCAAAGATGGACTCCATCAGGCTAGCCTTAGCCATTGCAGCTTCAAAGAAGTGGGAGGTACACCACATGGATGTGAAGTGTGATTTTCTGAATGGATATCTTACTAAATATATTTACATGCAGCAGCCTCAAGGGTTTGTTACTAATCCATATTTTGTGTACAGGCTAAAGAAATCATTATATGGGATTAAGCAAGCCCTTAGGGCTTGGTATGCCAAGATTGATGGCTTTCTGCTGTCATTGAGTTTTGTTCGATGCAAATCTAATCCTAATGTTTATTTGAAGATGATTCATGCTTATTTGATGATTATTGTCTTGTATGTGGATGACCTTCTGATTATAGGAAGTTCAAAGAAAGAAATTGCCTCCTTGAAGGATGCAATGAACCATGCATTTTCTATGACTGATTTGGGGTTGTTGAGACAATTTTTGGGTCTCGAAATTGCTCAATTCCAACATGGAATAAAGGTACATCAGTCCAATTATGCTTTGGATTTTCTGAACAAATTCAACATGAAAGATTGCAAGCCAAGCGAGACTCCCTTCCTTTCAAGAGTTAAGCTTGAAGAAGCAGGTTCTTCTCCTATGGTAAATAATACACTGTATAGACAACTGATTGGGTGTTTGTTGTACCTTACACACACTCGACCTGATATTTCTTATGTAGTAAGTGTGGCTTCAAGATACATGGATCAACCTAATGAGATCCATTGGAGAGCATCCAAAAGGATCCTTAACTTTGTTCAGGGAACAAGAACTCATGGGATCTTCTACAAAGATAAATCTGATCTTGATTTGATTGGGTTTACTGACAGTGATTGGGCAAGTGACAACACAGATCAAAAGTCAACATCATGATATATGTTCATGCTTGATGAAGGACCAATCAGCTAGTCAAGCAAGAATCAGAGTGCCATTGCACTCTCATCTACAGAAGCAGAGTACAGAGGATTTATAAATGCAGCAACTCAATGTTTATGGTTGCAGGGGATACTTGGTGAGTGTGGCTTCGAATTAGAGTTTTAAACCATTATCTATTGTGATCATCAGAGCACCATTTGAATCTGCAATGATCCAGTTCAGAGACAGAGAACCAAACACCTTGAGATCCATATGCACTACATCAAACAGCTTGTGCATGATGGCACCATTCACCTACTCTTCTGTGCATCTTCAGAACAAGTAGCAAACATCTTCACCAAAGTTTTTTGTGAGATGACATTCAACAATCTCAAATCACTGCTGGGGATTGCTGATCATGCTATGAAGCATGATTGATGACAATATTTTCAAATTTTGTTTTACTGTCCATGTTTAATGGAGGATTTTCCCACTGGGTTTTTTCCTCTTTCCTTGGTTAAATGGACATGTAGTATGTAAAGGGTGACTAAGCCTTATTCCTAGCCCTATAGTTTTCTGATATTTACTCATAAGTCAGGCTTAAGGGGGGGTGTTAGAATAATCAACCCATAGTTAGCTACCTTAGACATTAATTAATCCATTTTTGTCTTATTTGCCTAGTTTCCAATATTCCACTCTATGAAAGTTGTCTTCCACATGTCCTAGAAGTCAAACTTGCTAAAACTGAGTCATGGAGCACTTGGGAAACCTCCTGGAATCCATATTTAGCATATCTTTTTTATTCCACATCCTCCCTAGTGCATATCTGCTTTTTCTGCTTTGTTGCCTGCTTTACTGAGATTTATGGCAAAAGGGAAAGTAAGACTAGGTGCAATTGACTTGTTTTTTTCCCTCGTCATCCTCCATTATTTTCTCCTAATAAAAGCATGTATTCTTTTTCTTTCCATCACCTATTATCTTGCCTACTTGACTTTGCCAATTCGTGAGCTCCTAGGTAGATTTGGAAACTGCTTTATGCACCTATGGGGGGTTTAACTAGATTTAGTAAGCCTGCTTTTGACTATTTCCAATGGCATCCTTATGCATTTGAATCTCTCATGTAATTATATATTTCAGCAGCCTATGACTTCATATGGTTGGCTATTGTACACTTATTCAATACAGATTAGTGTTATGCTCCAATTTCAATCTCCTTTGTGTGTAAATTTGCAGGTTTGATTAGCAATTTTGTAAGTGCAATTGTTCTATCACTTGGGTTCAATTTCCATAGTATATACCAATCTATTCTCTTGGAAGAACATACTTGTATTACACCAAATTCAACTAGATCTCAAATTATGTCACCAACTCACAAATAAGTTATGTTCTTTTATAACTAGTCATTGATTCCAACCAATGTGACCTAAAGTGATCTCATAGGATCCTAATATTTTGAGTATATTTTATATCCTTCCCTAATATATATTTTTATTTAGTATATCAATGGAATTCTATAGTTTGAGGGTCGAGGAGTGACAAGATGTGAAACATACTAGTACATATTCTATGTTTTCTTCATATTATAAATTTGTAGATGATGAGAGTTTCAAAGAAAATCCTCCTTAATACCCTCATTTTCCTGCACTCCCTCCTCTTCCATCTATTCCGCCAATTTAACCAACTACTATACCAACCAATCCATGCACTGATCCACCTATTAATGCACTAGTTACTTACCTTCCAATAGTAATATATATGGAATATGTACATTGTTTGTTGACATGTATTCTTGAGATGTATATCTGAAATAGATATTTATTTTGATGTTGTTCGTTTATATTATTCTTTTCATATCATGTATATGGTTGTTTATGTTGTTAGATGTTTTTATACTTCACATTTTTTAATTATTGGCAACTTTATTTTTTATGTTTTATTTTTTTTCCAAGAACATACAATATCTTAATTAAATATGTTTACACACTTGATTAAAGTTTTCAAGTATTCATTGGTTAATTGAAGAAATCCAAAACACCCCATGAAAATTAGATCTGAGGCCTCTGATCAAGAGTCAAGAAATGATGAATGAACCACAACAAAATTACTTATAATACCAAACTCAACAAAAAACTAACAACAAATCCAAACACTAAACTCTTTATCAATTAAAATCGTATGACACCATTGAATTCAAAGTCTCACATATTAGGAGGTTCATTAAAATAAATACAAAAAAATCTTAGGTGAATAAAAAATAACCTAATTTGTCTAGTTCAAGGCTATATACATAGTATATCATAGGGAAACTACTGAATCTCTCATTAGTGGTATGATGTGCTAGTTAATTGATGATAAGGCACACGTACCTCATTCTCAAATCCAAAAAAATATAAGCATAGAAATCCCACAATAATTTGTAATCCAACCATGCTGGTAAGTTAAAAAATAACATATCTCTAGACATATGTCAACTAGATCTCTCTCGCAACACTAAGAGACATGTTGAGAAAACAAGGAAAGTCATCCCCCATCCTAGATAAGTGGGTGATTAAATAAATGTCCTCGTTTGTGGAATGGTACCATTGATTGGGACCAAACTTGAATACATGTACACCATGATCCTGGTGATGGAACAAATGGCACAATAGAACCATTTTCCCCTTGAGGTATTTGACCTCCTCATAAAATTGAGGAGCCCAACATCCACCAAAATGAGGCTAGGATCAACAACAATTGGATGAGAAGACACATCCATCTACCACTCCTAAGATTCAAAAACAACCATGAAGTTATACATGTCATCCTATTGCTGTTGTGTTCATCCTTGAATCACATAAAAAAATCATTAGGAAAATATAGATATAAAATATACAATCTATACTAAATTACCATTCATTATTCACTCCATATTAAAATTAAAATTTGGTGCATTAAAAATGTTTGACACACTAGTGCACCTCTTTTAATCTATTGCACCATGTCCAGTAGTGTCCCTTATTTTCCTATAACACTATCTATGATGCTATAAATCTATCACCAATACCAATGCCCTCATATGGATAAATGCACCATAAGAAAATTTGTATAGACCATGTTAGTGCAATGTGAGAGTAAGAGACATATCCTGCCAATCTGGTGCAGTGAGGATGTCTCATAACATTGCATATGGTGCAGTGGATCATCATCAAATGTACCTATATGAGTAATAAATTTCAAAAAAAAATCATAAATGCACCAGCATGTCTAGACACCTTTACATGCATTTATCATATTTTGATGTACATGGAATAATTCATATCATTACAACATAGTTCTATGTTTCCTCTCCAACGTAATATAGAGTGTAGTCATATATAAAATGAACAATGGTGTGCCAAGGTGATAGAGTAGAACCAAACATAGTGCATTGGTTCATCCACACACACATCACCTTCATGATGCATAGTTGGTTTGAATTAATAGGTTTATGTTAAATAGTTAGTAGAATTTAACAATGATACCACTATTCCTTGTGAGTGCACCACAAATTAAAGTGAAATTCAAATTTGGAAAGTTGGTGCACCAACATGAGAAACTAACACCATCACTAGTGCGTTGGGTCATCCATGGACACACTACCACTGAAATATATATCTGACAACATTTTTTGGTGCATGCATGTGGATATTTCATGATAAATATTGGTGCTCCATAACATCCATTAGCACACCAATTAACAAAATAAAAAAATTTATTTTACCATTTTGAAATTATTTGCGTGGTTATATGGTTATGGATAATTGTAGGCATTATGGAAAGTAAGCACATCATGATGTAATGTGTTATGTTATGAAAATATTTTCCCCCAAATTGAGAGTTCTAAACTAAATTGAAAAACTAAAACTGTGAAAAAGTAAAGTGAGATATAAGAAATAAATTACATGGTTTCATCTCTGATGTAAAGGAACGAATACCATGGAAATGCCAAATTGGTTTCACTAGTGCAAGGTGGGTTTGAATAAATTAAAACAAAAAATTAGAATATGCCATGGATGAAGATTGGTATAAAAAACCCAAAAATTTGGAAGCACAAGACAACAAGGTGATCATAGAGGAATAAATAGTATAGGTGCTTCGAGGTGTTGGAAGCACTATGGATAGTAAAAAATAGAGATCGATTTGGTAATTTTTTTATTTTTATTTAAATGTACCATACTTTACCTTATATCCCATTGCATCAATATGGTTATAGGTTTAGAGTGTCCCGATAAGAAAAAACAATTTAACCTTCCCATGGCATGTCATGTAGGGTTACATATTAGTGCATTTCTAGTCTAGTAAGCACTAATTTTTTTTTTTAACTTTCTACAAAATTCAATTTTTTGTATTTAACCCCAAAATGATGCACCTTGTATCATAGTGCACAAGTGTTGTTGTACCTTATTGGATAACACAACATTTTTGTAAATATTCTATTTTAGAAATTTTGATCATGACCTTTGGTATTTCTTATTCAACCCTACTATGGTGTAGCTCATATCATGATGCACCAATTCAATTATAGATTTAATAAGAACTACTAAATAAAAATTTTAAATAGAAATTTTTACAATATTCATAATTTTTCATTTAACCCTAAAGTCGTGCACCTTGTTTAGGGTCCATCAGATAACAACTTTTTACATCTTGTTTTACAAAATTCAAGCATGGGAGGGCACTTTTTGAATCATTATTTTTGGTGCATTTAGAGGTAAAACTACATTATTTCATATGATATCCAAGAGACCCTATGTGCCTAGTTGTTTTTAGGTGCACTGATTAAAAATTACCCACTAAAACACCCCATTGTCTGCCTCTTCTTGAAACCTTCACCAGAAGTAGAAAAAAGGAGAAATGCTTCAGGAAAAAAATCAAAATCTGTTTTCCTTGTAATTCATGTGTCACAACAACACCATCCATTACCAAGTTAATGTGTAGCTCATGACATGTCAGACCAACCATTGAGAGGATATGACCTAGATTACACCATGTTAGCTCCAACCATTATAAAGCTTGTGCATGGCATATATTGTATAATCAATTAACTAGTACATGGAATTAGGATATTGATGCCTTACTTAGGGTGTTGGTATATTGACATAGGCTACTTTTGGCATCATAAAACTATTGCTTCTAACATTAGGGTGACATTGTAAACATCATTCCAAGGTCAAACATTACATCCAAATCTAGTGGTGTAAACCTAAGAATCAAATGTGGTATTGTGGAAACCTAGGAATCAAATCTCAAAGTAGACGATGTATGAGAAATTATTTATAATGGAAGAAGTAGTTGTCTACAACGGAATGAGAAAGGAATGGAAGATGTAGTTGTCTCCAAATAATATACTTTAATAATGGTGAATTAATTGTGGGGGTGAACTAAATAGGATTCAATGAAGACCAAAGACAACATGACACAAGTTCATGTGTTAGAAATAACTTGGCAAGTGGAGACCTATCGTTGGAGGTACAAAGGTGATGCAATTCTATTGGAGGTGCAATACATCTATGGTCATTGTGGATTAGGAGTGAATATTTTAGGATGAGTTGCGAAGAAAGACCCCAAATATTCCAAGGACATACATGAATTGTTTGAGAATATTGTTTTCACTTTAGATACCTACGTACTCCAATAATAATACAGAGGAAATATTTATGAACATTGGAAGAAAGAAACAACCCAAGGGGTTAGCTCAATTGGTTGCGTCAATACTGGTTGGAATTTGTTAGTTCCATTCTAAGGGGTTCTCAATGTGAATACTCCTAGGTGAGGTGCAGTATTCTACGATGATAGGTTTAATAGAATAAGTAGGGTTTTCCAATAGGATTTTACTTCAAAATAAATAAACAAGAAAACATATTTCTTAAACAAGGAAAATCCATGACAAGTTCATGGGTTTCTAAAGAACAATGGTTTGCAATTTTTTTCCTATATAGTAGTTTTTTTTATTTTGTTTTGTTTTGTCTATGGAAACATTTTGAAAGAAATGAGAGCTGGGGTAGATATTGTATTTACACATACCAAATTTGAGAGATAAAAAAGGAGGGATAGAGTAATCAAAATTTCCACCAATGACACTTCAACAAATACATTAATATGCATGACAGGGAACATTTTAGGGGATAAATTTTTCCCATGGGCTAATAGTCCATTTTTTCTTCCAAAATATGATATTCAATTTATAATTTAAAAAATCATCTAGCCAAATTATATTGGATAGAAGTCTTATACTCTAAAATTCACCAAAATATTCTAGAAACTATATAAAAGCCTTACAAATTTGAATTTTTTTACAAAATTTATCACCATAAATTTAGTGATTAGAATTTTAAGAGTGAGTAATATTTTCCAATGTTTTTACACTTTAATATAAGTGTGGATTCTTAAATTTTTCCTTTATGCATGAAAAGCACAAATCTCACAAAATAATCATAACAAATCTATCAACAACCATGCATGGTTTGAACAAGAAAGGAGAGATTTATTTCTTGAATGGGTGGATGAAGATGCAAAAGGACTATTTTTAAACCTATCGATGTTACAAAGTTGAGGTCCACACACACAATCATCTGTGTCACAGAAAACAATGAAATAAAGTCTACAGATGACTTAAACTATCTATGCAAGCTAAAAAATTTATAACTTTTAAATCCTAGCTTTGCCCAAATTGCATTCTAATTCATGGAATGTAAGGAAATTAATGCTACAAACAAACATAGTAAAATGAAAAATCATTTCTTAACAATATTTCACACATCACAATATCTTAAGTTCCATGAAAAATAGTCGAACATTATTCTATGAATAGTTTAAACTCTTTTTCTATGCTACTTTTTTAATAAAAAAATACACACATAGAATTCAACTAATTGCAATGTGATTCACAATACATACAAAAAATCCATTTTTACAAAGAAGGATATGATGTTGGATTGTGTTTTTTCATACACTTGAAAGTATTCGTCAAAGATGGTCCTAACCCCTACCCCAAAATATTAAACAAATCCATCAATAGGATCTAGATGTTATACATGTCTTGTAACAAAGATGTGTGACATCAATTCAGTCTAAGAGAAGAAAACATAAGAAAGAAATGCAACAAGAGACCAATTGAATAAACCATGTCACTACAATAAAAATACAATGGAATGAAATCTATCAATGGCTCACACGTTTTCCCAATAGAAAAGAATTTTCTAATTCCAACATATATACGTATCTATAATTGCATTCCACAAAACATTTAGAATTTCATTGTTAAAATTGAGCAAACCACATTTAAAACAATTTGCAGTGAGGTTATCGAAAACCTACAATAGGGGCTAAAACCTTGGAAATCAATGTTAAGCAAAAGAAATAGCAACCATGGGAGTTTTCAACTTTATTTCCACAAATATGCATGGAGAAAATACAAGTAAACAAATAAAATCGTGCTGACCATACAAAATAAAGGACCTATATAAAGAAAATCAGAATAAAAAAAATAGGAAATGTGATTATAAACCAATGGAACAATGGGTATACTATGGAAAGTTACACTCACTATGTTGGAATTATAGAATAATGACCAACCCCCATCTTCTAGTACATTCAATAGTTTTTTTGCTATGGTGGGGGCATGGTTATTAGAGTTCCTAGAATAAGGTTTTATTCATAGCAAGAGGATATGTTCCCTAATAATTCCAATGCATGGTATACTTCACTAGATAATAAAATCATTTCCTAAAGATAATGAGAAGGAAATTTTGATATCTTTGAATTATAGACATGTGAACAAACATTTGTAATTTAATTAAACAAACTACCAATAAAATCAAACTCTAAACATCCTAGTTTGCATTGGAAGCTAAATTTTGAAAGAAATCATCAAGAAAAAAGAATGTGTAAAATGAGACAAAGTGGCAATCAATAACATCATGCAACCTCAACCAATTATAAGAACAACAATATACATTGATACCGGTTGAAATGGCAGTCCAAGCCACCGGCAAGCATATGTGGATAAAGTAACCATTGTCACCTTAGTCACTTCTCCAAAAAAATTTGAAATTTAAAACATACTAGGGGAGAGTGTTACACACAAAAATTTCCTATGGCTAGGGGTACAACACAACACATTGAATGACACCAGAAATCAATCCATTCCAATATGCAAGAGAAACAAATGCTTCTAACACTAAGGGATATGAAGCATACCTTATTCTATATGGCTGATGTAGATCCTCGTTGAGATTTTTCAACACGCTTGTATTTATGTTTTCAACAACAACAAACAAGACAAGCATGCTATATATCAAAGCGTTGGGCCTACTCTAGCATATATAAAACCATCATGTATAAACAAATATAACTACATCCATTGATAAAATATTAATAGTTATACACATGTAATGGACGAGAAATGAATATTTCTATTAATAATAAACAAAGATAGGATAGTGAAAAATTTGGTCGCCACCTCATTGAAATAGAGAAACCAAGTCCTCCACCCGGGCCTCCACCACTTCAATTCTCCATCTCAATGGCAAGCTTACAAGGCAATGGAAAGCTTTGGAAGAGCAACAATGTGTGCTCCAAATGGACAAAGGGATGCACACTCAAGCATAAACAAGTGAGGAAAACATGAACTATAGTTTCCTTGCTCTCCAAAATTCTCCTCTTTCAATGCATCCAAGAGGCTCAATATATATCCCTCCAATGGAAAATGGACGGTCGACTTGGAGCATTTCTAGGCATATGGAAGGCCAAGAGTCAAGTTATTCCAAACTCATTGAGGAAAACTCCAAAAAATTTTGTTTGTATGCCCATTTCTTGATGTACGTGGGTATTGGCTTTAAACTTGCATGTACACACAAGTAATGGATGAAGATATCTGATAATATACTGGAATCTGGTCATGAGAATTGACATCTCATAAATACAAGAACAATCAAAGAGGTAGCATATGTGGAAAGCCACCAAGCTTGGAGGTCTTCTATGCAAACCTTTATGAGTACATGTCCCATCACACGAATAAAGGTATTGAGGTCGAACATGATAGTGCATCATCTGATTACTGGTCATTGATGTATACCATTAATGGATGCGAGATATCTCACCGATAATTATAATGGGAATCAAGGTATAGAGTGCAATCTAACAAGTGTGAATAGATGTGTTGAGGTCGAACACTTGCAAGAATCCATCGATTAGGGGGCATTGCGGTATTCCCAAAATTGTGGATGGCGAGAGGTCCTGCCAATAATGTGGACAAGTCTCAAGGCACTCAATGGACTCTAGGCTCCTATTCTAGAATAAATGATCAGAAGTCGATGGAATGGAATCCAACGGAGGGCATTAAGGCATCCCCCATCAACCAACATGAAGTACTCAGCAACGCTGGATAATTTGGAAGAACTCGGTTGAACAGGATGTGCACGAACCAGCAACTATATCAAGAATGGTCAACATGCAAAGACAAGATAACCGAGGAATGGATGACTCAGGATAAACTTCCTTCGAACAAGAGCATAAGGCAATAAAACTAGTTCCAAGTAGTGGAACATACCTATGCTCGATGCAGGAAATCATGTGTAGGATGAGGACAATCGGGGGAAGGTCTCCTCCTGGTAAGGGATGATCAAGCTACAAAGGATATATAAAATACTCTTCTTGGCTATAATTGAGACAATCTCAGGTTATATGGCTTATAACTCTGAATCGGGGAGCCAACATAAAGCTTAATAACACAAGCAAAACACATGAAATGTAATTACAACTTGATATAAATAGGAGTCCTTGTGGGATATGTCGAGCATTAAGTTCAAGGGGGATATTAAGCTCTTTCTCAAGGACATAGAAGGACTATAAAGGACTCCCAAACCTAGTGGAGAAATCTCAGCATTGGTACCAAAATGCAAAGAGGGATCTAACTAGGGAACCCATGAATAGGAAGGCTCTACCACTTACATAATGCCACTTCTTATAGCAGTATGAAGGTTCAGTGACATTACGAATTGGGTTCGTAACTAAAGTTAAAACAGCATGGTCATAAGGCGATGCATAATGCAAGAAAAAATGTGATCCTATCCTATATGTCGGTTCCAAGTTATACCTATAATGGGCATGAAAAGGTCAAAGCCTAGGAGAGAGTGTGCAAAAAATGGACCCTAGATGACAATAATAGTAGTCCAAAATAGCTAGAAATAGTTAATACATAGTTCAAACTATAAGATATAGGGAGGATTGATCATGACAATTACATTCAAAGGAAACAGTGCGGTGGACGATAGGACATAACAAAGAAAGCAAGGTGTATACCCAATGTTCATGTATCCACTACCACCCCCTTGAGGGTGAACACTAGTGTTAATACCAAGACAAGACAATGAAAATATTGCACACAATGGAGTAGAGGGTGGAATATAACCACTCCCAAATCCATGAGCAAGGTAAGGGGATGTGCTTCCCCCCAGTCCGTTCTAGGACTTGGAGTGGGTGATGGGATACTAGCTCATGAAATGTCAACACCAACAATTGAGAAGATACGACATGGAATACACCATGTTAGCTCCAACCATTATAAATATTTTGCATGACATATATTGTATAATCACTTAACTAGTACAAGGAATTAGGATATCGATGCCTTAGCTCATGAAATGTGTAATCACTTAACATGTACCGCATGAAATATATTGTATAATCACTTAACATGTAGCTCATGAAATGTCCACACCAACAATTGAGAAGATATGACATGGAATACACCATGTTAACTCCAACCATTATAAAGCTTTTGCATGACATATATTGTATAATCACTTAACTAGTACAAGGAATTAGGATATCGATGCCTTTCTTAGGGTGTTGGTATATTTGCATAGGCTACTTTTGGCATCCTAAATCTATTGCTTCTAACATTAGGGTGACATTCTAAACATCATTCCAAGGTCAAAACTTACATCCCAATCTAGTGGTGTAAGAACTCTATATGAGAATATACTAAGAATAACCTCATAGTGAGATCAGATGTGATATTGTTGAAACCTAAGAATCAAATCTCAAAGTAGAGGGTGTATGAGAAATTCTTTAGAATGGAAGAAGTAGTTGTCTACAAAGGCATCAGATGTTTGAGGCCAAATAATATCTTTTAATATATGGTGAATTAATTGTGGGGGTCAACTTAATAGAATTCAATAAAGACCAAAGACAACATGACCTAGGTGAGACGCAATATTATACTATGATAGGTTTACTATCATAACTTGGGTTTTCCAATAGGATTTTCCTTCATAAAAAATAAACAAAAAAACATATTTTTTAAACAACGAAAATCCATGACAAGTTCATGGGTTTCTAAAGAACAATGGTTTGCAATTTTTTTCCCATATAGTTGGTATTTTATTTTGTTGTGTTTTGTCTATGGAGAATTTTTTGAAAGAGATGAGAGTTGGAATAGATATTGTATTTGCACATACCAAATTTGAGGGATAAAAAAGGAGGGATAAAGTAGTTAAAATTTCCACCAATGACTCTTCAACAAGTACATTAATATGCATGACATGGAAATTTTTAGGGGATAAATTTTTCCCATGGGCTAATAATCCATTTTTTCTTCCAAAATATGATATTCCAATTTATAATTTATAAAATGATATAGCCAAATTCTATTGGATAGAAGTTTTATACTCTAAAATTCACCAAATTTTTATAGAAACCATATAAAATCCTTACAAATTTGAATATAATTACAAACAATATCACCATAAATTTAGTGATTTAAATTTTATGAGTTAGTAATATTTTCCAATGTTTTTACACGTTAATATAAGTATGGATCCTTAAATTTTTCCATGATGCATGAAACATAAACACAAATCTCACAAAATAATCATAAGAAATCTATCAACAACCATGCATGGTTTGAACAAGGAAGGCAAGATTTATTTTTTGAATGAGTGGATGAAGATGCATAAGGACACTTTGTAAACCTATCGATGTTACAAAGTTGGGGTCCACACACACACACACAATCATATGTGTCATAGAAAACAATGAAATAAATTTTATAAATGACTTAAACTATTTATGCAAGCTAAAAATATATATAATTTTTACATCCTAGCTTTGCCCAAATTGCATTATAATTGATGGAATGTAAGGAAATTTATTTTTGCAAACAAAATAGTAAAATGAAAAATCATTTCTTAACAATATTGCACACATCACAATATCTTAAGTTCCATGAAAAATAATCAAACATTATTCTATGATTAGTTTAATCTCTTTTTCTATGTTATTTTTTTAATATACAACACACATATTGAATTCAACTAATTGCAATGTGATTCACACTACATACAAAAAATCCATTGCTACAAAGAAGGATATGAGGTTGGATTGTGTTTTTTCATACACTTGAAAGTAGTCGTCAAAGAATTTCCTAAATCCTACCCAAGAATTTTAAACAAATCCATCAATAGGAGCTAGATGTTGTACTTGCCTTGTAACAAATATGCATGACATCAATTCAGTCTAAGAGAAGAAAACATATGAAAGAAATGCAACAAGAGACCAATTGAATAAATCATGTCCCTACAATAAAAATACAATGGAATGAAATCTATCAATGGATCACACTTTTTCCGAGTAGAATTTTTTTTTTGTAATGCCAACATATATACTTCTCTATAATTGGATTCCACAAAACATTTACAAATTCATTGTTAAAATTGAGTGGATCTCATTGAAAACAATTCCTAATGATGTTATCAAAAAACTCAAATAGGGGCTAAACCCTTTGAGCGATGTTAAACAAAAGAAACAACAACCATGGGAGGTTTTAACTTTCTTGACACAAAGATGCATGGTGAAAATACAAGTAAACGAATAAAATCATGACCATACACAATAAAGGACCTATATAAAGAAAATCAGAATCAACAAATAGGTAATGTATGATTATAAACCAATGGAACAATGGGTATACTATGGAAAGTTACACTCACCATGTTGGCATTATAGAATAATGACAAACCCCCATCTTCCTAGTTCATTCAATAATTTTTTTCTAGGGTGGGGGCATGGTTATTGGAGTTCATGGAATAAGGTTGTATTCGTAACAAGAGGATATGTTCCCTTATAATTCCAATGCATGGTATACTTCACTAGATAATGAAATAATTTCCTAAAGAGAATGAGAAGGAAATTTTGATATCTTTGAATTATAGCCATGTGAGCAAGAATTTATATTTTAATTAAACAATCTACCAAGAAAATCAAACTCTAAACATCCTAGTTTGCATTGTAAGTTAAATTTTGAAGGAAAAATAGGTGTCAAATGAGACAAAGTGGCAATGAATACCACCATGCAATCTCAACCAATTATAAGAACAACAATATACATCAAATAATATCCGGAGTAATAGATTAGTACAATTGATGATGTTGAGAATTGTATTTGTTAATCCAGCGGCATTAACAACTAGAGACCCAAAAAGCGATGGTGACCAACATGGAAGCTCAAGCATTCTTACAACATTGTATTTCAATAAGGGCATACGATTATTCAAAACATCTATCCATTTAACAAAAACATGTTGAGCAAGCAATGCAATTTGCAAGACAGTGCTCTTGTTACTAAGGGTGGGGTTGAAGCTCCTTTATGAACAAAATGTTATGTTCCCTTGCAATTTTAGTGCCTAGTAAGGCAAGTTATTGAAGGAAAACATTAAAGAGAGAAGAGAAATAAATATAGTATCATATTGACAATAAGAACAAAAATTCTTTATTTCTTTGGGAAAAATTGGAAGGAAGGGAAATTTAACATATCTATTCATATGAGGCAATTAAAAAAATCTTCAACAAAAATTAAAATGTCTTGAGCATACTTGTATTAGCATAGTTTCTTTACCAATAACCTATTGAAGCAATCCTAATATATTTGGTTGTATCCAATTGTAAAAACATGTGATAGAAAGCACATTAGCAAGCAAAGTAGACATGCATGGAACTCTCGTCTGTAAATATAAAATTCATTAGAAAAGAAATGCAACAAGTGTCCATTTTCAAAACAACAAGCTCAAATTAAAAGTAGCATGTCCACATACCCATCAATAGGAAATAAGAACCCCTACAATAAATATATATGCCACAACTTTGACAATGGACACCATTAATTCAAAATAACCACACCCTAATGCACAACACTCACAAATTGAGACAAAGAACAAACAAAGTAAAAAACCTACACCTTACCTTTGGTGGAACCATGAAAGAAATGACACAAAAACTTAAAACACCAACATACAAATGAATCAATGGAAATCAAAGGACACAAGAAAAAAGGCATAAATAAGGAAATATCCTAATAACACAACAAAATCTCATCATAAAAAAAGTAACTACCAAGTTACAATCACCACTACACAACCCATTAGAGAACATAACAAAAGTAGGGGGAAAACTATGCAAGCAATAATGTTTACAACACCAAGTTTATGAACCATAACATCAAGTTTGTGAACCATAGCAAGCCCATCATTAACCACTAACATAAAACCAAACCAAATAATCAAACAACATAAAGAATCAATAAATAAGGTTGATCAAACAATGAAAACACAACATAGTATATATATCCCCTTACAATGAAAAACCATTAAAAGTTCCAAACAACCACATCACCATATAACAACACCTTAACCATGCTCATCAGCCTTGAGTTCATTCTTTTTCGAAAATAACAAAATCAATGTGCAGAAAAGCCAAGCGACTACAACTCTACAAATGACACCAACAACCCAAGGATCCACCTTGGCTAATAAAAAGGGCAATGACACACTAGAAACATTCAAAATGCCAAAGATTCAAACCAATAGACAAAGACACCCACATAACAAAATTATGACCGTCCAGAATGATGGCAGAGATAAGTAGCGTTGATCCATAAGTAAAACCTTAACGCACCCTCTACCTTCCCACAACAAGCGAGACAAAGAATAGAGAATGGATCGAGATGCAAGGATGACACCGAATAAAAGCATGGTGGGGACACAGCTCCATACAAGCAAGCCGACCCTTCTTTACTCTTTGGTTTTATATTTTAAATTATAGCCGATCCATATGAATAAGGTTTCCGCGGGACCAAATGTTTCGGAGTTGTATATCCAGAACTAACGAGCAGCATTTTCGTGGAGTCATTTTATCTTTTCTTCATTCACACGAAATTTTCCGGAAGAAATAAAACTATTTTGAGGTTGTAAGCTCTTCTTGTCTATTCTTTTTGCTGGGTATTGTATTATTTTGCGTACAGAATGGCTCCTGCTAATTCATTAGGGAGCAATGAAATCGAGATGGAAATGGTGCCTGAGAAATATATGGACGCCATCACCTGTGAATTTGCTTATGATCCCGTTCGATTACCGCTGAATCAAGATGCCTCTCAGAGTCTCTATAATAGAAAAACTATAGAGATCATTTGGGAAACTAAATGTCAAGCAGAGAATCCCTTTACTAAAAAAATGGTTCACCGCCAAAAGTGTCATTCCCCAAACAGAATTGAGGCGGGAAATGGATGAATACATTAAACTTCAGAAGTCTTCTGCGTGAATGAAGCAATATTTGGACTTATTGTTTAAATCTATGCAAGAACAACTGACAACCCAAAAGCAGTGTTCGATGCTGTGGAAGAAAATTAATCTACTGCGGCTGTATTGTCAGTTTGATTCTAAGAACATAGAAACATTCAGATCTTTACACGGTTTCAGATATTTGAACGAAGTCATTACTCGAATAACAATGCTTCTAAAGAGCAATGTAGTAGAAAAGAGCACTAAAGAAGCTGCATGGGATGTCTGTAAGGAAATCGCCAGGGCGATTGATGTTATAGGCCTCAAACCATTGGACTTTTATGATATAGAAAACTGTTATATTTGGAAATCAACAATCTTGACTGGGGCTTATATCAAAATGATACAACATGTTTATCTCTGTAACGAAAGATATATGAAAACCGAATCCCTTATGATCCGAATGTTTTGTAAAATTTTTGATGAGATGAGTGCCCAAACTGAGGAAATCCTTGAAAAAACATTATACGAAAGTATTGTAAGGATTATGGGTTTTTTCATTGTTGTAATGAAATTGTCTCAAACGGGTGCAAAGGATATCAGCAGTGAAGACTTGAAACACGGGATTTCTATTATGCGGAGAATGTGGTTCATAAAATCATCTTTCAATAATCCAGCTCACTCAAAAACGCTGGTTGATGTTGTAAATCTCTGCATCGCTAGAGAAATTGATAGATTAGAAGAGACGAGAGGTGTTAGAGAGGGACAACACCTTGAATTCGAAGCTGAGGGGCGGCATAATTGTGAAGCCCTTGAAATGGGTTTTCTCTTGTCAAAGATGTACTGATCGCAGAAGGCCCATCATTCGCTAATATTCTCGAAGGAGGTTTGGATATAGTGCAAGAGATCGTTCGAATGGTTGGACATTTTACTCGTCGTCAACCTCAGACTGAGACCGAGACCGAGACCAGTGGTGGAGATTTTGTATTGATTTGTGTGAGGAAAAGATGCAAAAAATATGAGTGCATTCACTCTAGGATTGCACAACTTGGACTGTACATCAACACGGCCATCTCCAGAATTGGAGGAGGACCTCCTTTGGATATTGAAGTTCTCTTTAAATTCGTAAGATCTAGTGGCACCGTTTGAAACCAACGACAATAGCCCTCATCCCAAAAATATGAGTGCATTCACTCTAGGATTGCACAACTTGGACTGGACATCAACGCCATCTCCAGAATTGGAGGAGGACCTCCTTTGGATATTGAAGTTCTCCTTAAATTCGTAAGATCTAGTGGCACCTTTTGAAACCAACGACAATAGCCCTCATCCCAAAAAACCAAATCCTAGCGTACAAGTCCATACCTCCTCAGCAAATGCATGAACCCCTTCCATTCCTAAATTCCTCTTTTATGTATATAATTCAATTTATTTATTAATTTCTCTTTATTTTATTTTGCAGTGGTGCCATGGCCATGGCACCATGCATTTTTAATTCCACTAATCTTCCTTATTTATTTTTAACTGAATTTTACTCATAATGCTATTTTAACTTTTCCTTTTATTTTTTTTAATATAATAAATATCTATTTATTAATGTATTCTTAAAAAATGACTGTTATGTTAACTAATTATTTCTTATTTGCTTTTTGATGGTATACTAGCTTTGAAGATGATGCTTCTTTTTAAGAAAGAATGCATGTTTTGGTCTTACCTAACCCAACTACTTTGACATAATTAGGGGTTATTAAATAAATATATAAGGCCATGTCCATTGAATAATACCCATCAAAATGTTAGTGGATAGACGCTTAATGTAAAGTGATCATCAATATTGAATAATGCTCAATATGTGGTTGGTACTCATTAATGACGAGACCACAAGTAGTTAGGTTTTATCTAGTAAGAAATTATTTTAAGATATTTCTTTGAATATTTTTCATGTTCTATTGTTTGTGTTAGTTAAGTACATTAATATCATTTTGAGGATTCTCAGTACCTCTCCATTTATTGTAGCATCTCTTGAATAATTCTTAAAAACATCTAAGATTGCAGCATAACAACACTTATATGCATGGCTTTATAAGTTTTATATGCCTCGCTTTATATGATTTATATGCTTTATATACTTTATATGCTTTATATGCCTCACTTTATATTCCTCGCTTTATATGCTTTATATGCCTCGCTTGGACTTCCAATAATATTTTTCTAAGAATCTTGTAAGAAACTTTTTGTTCTTCAACTCAAATTCTTCACCATATAGCTTAGGAATTCCCTCTTATTTTACATATTACAATTTCCTTGTATACACTAGTTATTATATTTTGTTAGAAATTGACCTAAATTATCCTTGGTGGATATTGTTACCTCTCTTTTCATTTTTGTTGCAGATTGAGTCCCCTAGATCTATTTTTAGTATTTCATTACCACAATTTTCATCATGATGTCACTACACTTTAACTTGCACATGCTCTACCAAAAAATTACAATGCTACAACATTCACTACTCACTAGGATCTAATACATAGTCACATTTTCATCACAAAACACAAATATGGGAAAGAAGCATTCATCAATAAACCACTTAGTAGAGTTGTTTGTCAAGATTGCAATTCTACTTTGCAACTAGAAACCCAGTTAAGAAGAATTTATAATTTAAACAAAATTGAGCTAAATGTAGGTACATTAATGTTGAGTTCTTTGATCCCTCAATTAGAATCTAGATAGCTCCAAAATTCTCCCAAACTGAATTTTCCCCAAGTATCACGATCTTCCTTGCAACAATTAACTGCCATACTATCAATCAAATGAAAAAATGTTCTCATAGTCATATTTCCCTTCTTGATCACCTAAATTGGTGTGTTTTTGGGGAAGTGAATTCATGTCCCATTTTCCTTCATGATTGGGCTCAGATATTTTATTTTCTTTGCATTCCCTATTCAATGTCCAATGGTCTCTACCTAGTTTATAGATTTTAATTGATTTTTTCAATCCATAATGGGTTAAGGGGTAAAAAATACTATATGTCCTACTTTGTATTTTGATTTATAGGTTAATAATCCTCATAATAATTGTTTCTTTGTGCAAATAAAATTCCAACCATCAAAATTCCAAATTCCAAATTGGTTTCACTGGCGCAAGGTGGGTTTGAATAATTTTAAAAAATAAATAGAATTTATCATGAATGAATATTGGTATAAAAACCCAACAATTTGGAAGCAGAAGATAACAAGGTGCTAGAAGTAGTATGGATAGTGAAAAATAGAGATTGATTTGGTAATTTTTTTTATTTTTATTTAAACCTACATAGTTTACCTTACATCCCATTGCATCAATATGGATATAGGTTTAGAGCGCCCCGATAAGAAAAAATGATTTAACATTCCCATTGCATGTCATGTAGGGTTACATATTAGTGTGTTTCTAGTTTAGTAAACACTACACATATTTTTTTTAAATAGACTTTCTTACAAAATTCAATTCTTTTTATTTAACCCTAAAATGTTGTGCCTTGTATCATAGTGCACAAGCGTTGTTGTACCTTAGTTGTTTAACCTTACTATGATGTAGCTCATATCACGATGCACCAATTCATTTATAGATTTACTAAGCAATACTAAATTAAAAATTTAAAATAGACATTTTACAATATTTGTAATTTTTTATTTAACCCTAAATTGGTGCACCTTGTTTATGGTTCATCATATAACAAATTCTTACATCATGTTTTATACAATTCAAGCATGGGAGTGAACCTTTTGAATCTTTTTTTTTGGTGCATTTAGAGGTAAAAATACACTGTTTCATATGTTATCCAAGAGAACCTATGTTCCTAGTTGTTTTTAGGTGCATTCATTAAAAACATCCACTAAAAAACCCCATTGTTTGCTTCTTCTCGAAACCTCCATTAGAAGTAGAAAAAGGAGAAATGCCTTGACAAAAAAATCAAAATCTTGTTTTCCTTGTAATGCATGTCACAACAACACCATCCATTACAAAGGTAACATGTAGCTCATGACATGTTAGCACTAACCATTGAGAAGATGCGACATGGAATACACCATGTTACCTCCAACCATTATAAATCTTATGCATGCCGTATATTGTATAATCACTTAACTAGTACAAGGAATAATTATATTGATGACTTATGGTGTTTTTATATTGACATAGGTTACTTTTGGCATCATAAAACTATTGCTTCTAACATTAGGGTGACATTGTAAACATCATTCCAAGGTCAAAACTTACATCCAAATGCAATGGTGTAAGAACTTTATATAAGAATATAAACAATAACCTGAGAGTGAGATCGGACATGTGGTATTGTTGAAACCTAAAAATCAAATCTCCAAGTAGAGGGTGTATGACAAATTCTTTAGAATGAAGAAGTAGTTTTCTACAACGGAATCATATGTTTGAGGCCAAATAATAACTTTTAATATCTAGTGAATTAATTGTGGGGGTCAACTTAATTGAATTCAATGAACACCAAATACAACATGACACAAGTTCATGTGTTAGAAATAAATTGGAAAGTGGAGACCTATCACTGGAGGTAGAAAGGTGATGAAATGGGGTTGGATACGCAATACATATATGGTCATCGTGGATTGGGAGTGAAACTTTTAGGATGAGTTGCGAGGAAAAATCCCAAAATTTCCAAGGACATATGTGAATTGTTTGAGCATATTTTTTCATTTTGGATACATACATGGTCCAGTAATAATGCAAAGTAAATATTTAGGAATATTGGAAGCATGAAACAACCCAAGGGGTTAGCTCAATTGGTTCTCACCAATAGTGGTTGGCATTTTGTTAGTTCCATTCTAGGGGGTGCTCAATGTGAATACTCCTAGGTGAGGCACAATATTCTATGATCATAGGTTTACTAGCATAAATTGGGTTTTCCAATAGGATTTTACTTCAAAATAAATAAGCAAGAAATCTATTTTTCAAACAAGGAAATTCCATGACAAGTTCATGGGTTTCTAAAGAACAATGGCTTGCAATTTTTTTCCTATATAGTTGTATTTTATTTTGTTGTGTTTTGTGTATGGAAAATTTTTGAAAGAAAAGAGAGTTTGGGTATATATTGTATTCACACATACCAAATTTTAGAGATAAAAAAGGAGGGCTAAAGTAGTCAAAATTTCCACCAATGACTCTTCAACAAATAGATTAATATGCATGACATGGTAAATTTTAGGGGCTAAAATTTTCCCATGTGCTAATAGTCCATTTTTTCTTCCAAAATATGATATTTGAATTTGCATTTTATAAAAGTGTCTAGCCAAATTCTATTGGATAGAATTCTTATACTCTAAAATTCACCAAAATTTTCCAGAAACTATATAAAATCCTTACAAATTTGAATATTTTTACAAAAAATATCACCATAAATTTAGTGATTAGAATTTTAAGAGTTAGTAATATTTTCAAATGTTTTTACACTTTAATACAAGTATGGATCCTTAAATCCCCCTGCTAAGCATGAAAAATAAACACAAATCTCAAAAAATAATCAAATGAATTCTATGAACAACGATGCATGGCTTAAACAAGGAAGGCAATATTTATTTCTTGAATGGATGGATGAAGATGCATAAGGACAATTTGTAAATATATAGATGTTACAAAGTTGAGGTCCACACACACACCCATAATCATATGTGTCTTAGAAAACAATGAAATAAAGTCTACAAATGACTTAGGCTATTTATGCAAGCTAAAACATTTTATAATTTTTACATGCTAGCTTTACCCAAATTGCATTATAATTCATGGAATGTAAGGAAATTTATGCTACAAAAAAAATAGTAAAATTAAAAATAATTTCTTAAAAATACTGCACACATAACAATATGTAATGTCCCAATTTGAAAATTCCCAACAAAGGAAAAATTTTGGAAAAAATGTCTCGACTAGATTGGACTAAGGGGGATTCAAATGGCTCAAGTGAGTCTCAAATTTGAAAGGGGACGATGTGGGGAGTATTAAGAATATTCAGTAGAATATATAACAGTTTTATTACAGTTCATAGAAATCTGCAATTCAATTTGGACATGATGGAAAAAAGGGAAAAATTACTAGCAATTTATGGTGCAAATTCCCCCTACGGTCTGGGAAGAAATGGCTTTGCAACTCCTAAGAAAACCTACCAAATTTAAAAATAGAGTATGGGTATTGTAATTATACTTCATTTAATTTCATTACATGTGTTTAATAGTTCTTCAATAGAGTATTAAAGCTTCATATTTGAATGCACAATTTCAATGATATTTGCTTAAGGGAAATGACACAATAAAGCTCAACTTTGACTCATAAATGGCGCATATAATGGTTCAGAACATAGGAATATGAATATAGAAAATTTATAGCATTTAAATATCTCACTAACAGCATATAACATTTAACCTAGTCACAATATAGATTAGATACACAATGTCCATTGAAAGGGAAAATCATCACATGGAAACTAGTCACAAGAAAGCTTGGAAATGTTTACATTTGCATATGTATTTCTTCTGATTTTGAATTAAAGAGAATGTAAAAATGATATTACAAAGACATACATCATACATCGACACACAAAGCAAGCATGTAATATATATATATATATATANTGTTTAATGTGGCAAACCATACGGTAAAAACCATAAAGTCACTCTTCATCTAGAATGAGTAATTGTTAAATGCCTTTCATCTACGCACATAGCCTGGAAACTCTTCTCTAGATCTTCTTTACAATTAATGAAGTATTTTTCTCATATCTTTCCCTCAGCTTCATGTCTCTCTCTATCTCTCTCTCTTTTTCTCTCCCTCTTCATATTGGTCATATGCAGCTAGCTTCGATCAACCTTATAATATTTTTACAATTCTTGTTTTAATCGTCGACTGGTTCTTAACTACGAGTCAACAAGTTGTTCTACTAACTCAAAACATTCTGTTACATTCAAATATAGGCACTATCATCCCAACTTACAATCATACTTTATTCCCAAAATAGACAATGACTCTAACTAACTCTTACCCAAAACTATGTCAAAATCCTCATTTCAACTTGCTCTTCTCTTTTTCCACATATTCTTCTTTCATAGTCTTTTCTCGACTTGTGACCAGAATTATCATTTTCCTGAACAAAATTTTGTTTATCTTTTCCTAGGGCCAAGAGGACCCCAAGAATCACCTATGGCTCTTCTCGAGCCACTTTAGTTTTAAATTTATGACATATTTTCATTACTTTGTCGTCTTCTTGTTGCACGTCTTTATGTACTTTCTACATTTTTCCTACAAGTTTGAAACTGATATGTTCCAAAGTTGCTTCATCTAGTAGTTATGCAACATGATCTATTCGTTTTGGTTGTTGTGTGGGCATATTAGCTACTTGCTACTGTAATATTTTAAAATCAGTATCCTTTCTCATCTTTTCCACTAGTGGCAATTTTTTTAATTCATTCTTCAGCTCATTAAAATTTCCATCGGTAGTATGAAGCTACTATGTTACCTGTTCCATCTCTGTATCATCAAACAATGCTTCCAATGACTGAGAAACATGTTCATATTATTTGACACAAAGTGTGTTGACCTCTTGAATCTTCTGTGCAGTTTCAATCACTACCTTCCATTGAGATTCTAGTACCTAAATGGATTTACTGAGAGTCGGCTTTGTTTCCGTATCTACGACTTATTTGCAAGGTTTCCATCTACCTCCCAAATTCAAAACATTGTGGATTTTGGAAGCATCTCAGCTGTGTTTCCTTCATTAGAGAATTCATTGCAAGTAAGTGTGGTAGCCTATTCCAACCTTTTCCTATCATCCTACCATGTTTTTTCTTTTTGATCTGTCTCCTTAACTTTGTTCTTCAGCGATGCGATGGTATTATTAGAATGATTGAGTTGGTAAAAAAACACTTGTTTCCTTTACTGTGACACAAAGGGTCTACAATAAATCTTTAATTCTACTGATAAATTGATTATGCCTTTCATTGAAATTTTTACTAGTTTCATTTGCCACTTCTTCCATTCGATTCAAAAAAATATTGTAGTCACCATTTGTAAGACTGACAACTGCAGATGTTCTATCATCCTTTCGCTTTTTATGAATCTTCTTGGATATTTCATATCTTTTTCTCTTATCCCCCAGTTCTAGATATATTTAGGTATCACTATACTCTGCTTTGTCTTCACATGGAGAAATTATTGGGCTCTCTTCTCCTTATGGGGTTCCCTTCTGATTTTTTGTTGTTCCGTCCTATCACAAATCAATTTCAGTAGATAGTTGATCATCTACAAAAGGTTGTCTCTATTAGTATTATTAATCCTCCCTTTACCATACTTTCTATTTAGATTATTTAGCCTAACTTAGGAACCTTAATTAATTATTTGGGTCCACTAGTACCATTGGGTTCACTTCGCCTAATGGGGTGACATGTACCAGTCACTAGAGTGTGGGGAACATTGCTAGAGGTTAACCGTCCCTTAATGCATGTGCATGCATCAGTTTGGGTGTCTCCTAGACCAATCCCTACATCTTAGGATCCATTGGGAGTCCCGACACCAACCTCCATCAGTTAGTTTGAGTTGGAATTAGTTAGTCTTAGTTAGCTTCTAGATATTTTTAGTTACATCACAATCAGTTAGCTAGCGCTACTTATGCATGGATAATGCATGGATGCATGTGGAGTAGGCTCCTTTTCCCACCTACCACCTCAGTTTCACTAAGTTAACTAGTTATTACTGATTGTATGAGATGCTTGGACATTTGGGAGTTGATCTGTTGGGCTCCGATATTGATTGAGACACCATGAGTTAGCTAGTCAGTTATGTATAGTGAGATCTAGTTGTTAGATTCGGATTTCTCCGTAATGCATTCAAACTCTTCCTTTATGTAAACTATTGTAACACATAATTTAATTAATGTGAATGATACTGTAGCTTCTTTAGCTACACTCATCCATTTCCTATGGTTTGTTTTGTTCAGGTTTTATCTTCATACTCCTTTTGCTGCAATAATTATTTAGAACTAATTGCTTGATGATGTAAATGTCACAACAATTCTAACATGGTATCAGATCCTTCTCAGGTAGGTTTCGTGTTTGTTTCTCTCCATTGAACATCAAAAGTAGCTAGGTTTACATAGAAGTCCCCTATGATGATTTGATTCCTCTAAATTTATTCAGACTGGTGGAGAGGGCATGACAGACCCTGAAAATATTTTCATGTAGAGAGGAAAGGAATGATTCTAACTTAGTTCATATGTTTTAATGCTTTGCAGTGTAAATTGACAAGTGTTATGTAGCTTGTATGAAGTTTTGTGATCTTTCAGCTGGAGAATTATGGATTCTCAATCAGCTACACCATGGGTCCTTATAACTTCTAATTATCTTGATTAGAGGATTGATATGCAGCTGCCTTTGCACAAGCATGGCTACCTAAGGATAATACTTGGAAAAGAGGCTGAGCCCCATCATCCAATTAAAAAGAACAAGTTTTTGAACAGTTGTGATGAAGATTTCGGTTATCTATGCACTCATATATCCATAGATCTCCTATTCCACCTTGAAGTTTTGAGGACACCTAGAGAAGTATTGGAGAAGATTGAAGACTTGTTTGGAAAACAAGATGAGCTTTGGGGATACCTCCTGTAGAATGAGCTGGCAGCCTTACATTGCAACAGTTTTGAGACTATTGAGAAATTCTTTACTAAATTCAAGTCCCTTTCACTTCAATGCAGACAATGCGGAATAGAAAGGAAGCATGAGAGAAATTTCCTCTCCATAATCATCAAACTTGGTTCTGAGTATTTTGTATTTGTTTCTATAATTAATTCCAAATAGGAAAGCTTCCCCAATTGGAAAATTCCTTTACTTGATTCCTTTTTCGATTCCTTAATCAAGGAGTAAGAGAAGTTGATTTGAATGGGAGTCATCAAGACCTCCAAATATCAGATCTCTTAGTTACTGACTCTATAAAAGAAAAAGACAAAGAGAAATGCCATGTCCCCAACCCTTACTTAGTAGAGAGGACGCGACTAACATCTAACAACCTCGGCAAACTAAGCCCCATGAACATAATATAAAAATTTCTTTGAAATAAAACGTTCATAAGTATAAATAGATTCATAATGGAATGTTCATGTTTTGTACAATGGAAGCAAATCATTCATTCAACACATTCATGCATTCAACATGTTCATCATAATTTCATAATAATTCATAAGAAAATACAGCTGCAGAACTTAAATACACAAGAATACTTATCTTTGAAAGAAGTTCATCCTGCAACCAGCTATGTTGCTGCAATGTTACACCCAACCATAGGACAGTGTGCTCTTTAATTTCTCAGCAACACTTTCACCCCCAAGCTAAACATGATCTTCCCTAAGGAATAAGGAACACTAGCAGACTTCACCCATATCCAAGGACACAATTAAAACTCAATCAAGCCAACATAGTTGGGTTTATCAGACTTACATAGGAAGTGGTTTACACTTAGCCAAAATCACATGAGACACAACCAAGCCAACATATGGGTTTATCAGGCTACCATCCAAGCCATCCTTCAAGTTGGGTTGATTAGGCTACCAAGGAGGTGGAAATACCGATTGCTAAGCTAGTGAACTCAACCCTAGAGCTAGGAATACCCACACTAGATCTAGCCTGACTTCTAAACAATTACACACCTAACACAAGGAAGCATTACCTTCTCAGCTACATAGTCCCTCGGGCCATGCCTTCCCTTCCAATGCCATTCAGGGCATGCAAAGAAGAAAACAAGCCTTCTACATTGGTCTATGAGGTTCTTCACACACTAGGTTTATCAATCAATTATAGACTCTATTTCCATTCCTTCAATCAATTCAAATGCAAAACATGGATGCACACATAGGGATATCAATCCTGGTATTTATCAAAATGTAGCAGATGTTAAGGATTACACACACACATAGAAATTTATGAATTTTTGAACATTTTTGGTGCCAAACTGACTACTGCAAATTACCAAAATGAAAACGTTTCTGGTATTCAAATCGAAGACACAAAATTGGATTCACGAAAATCCTGTTTAGGAAAACAACTAGCAAACAAGAGAGAACACGAGAGAGAACAAAATTATGAAGCAGGGGGGAAATTAGAAATGTGAAGGATTCAGATCGCTGGAAAGGAGAAATTCCTCCAAGGTTCAAACTTAGAATTGTTTTTGCTTTCTTCCTGCTGCGTGAATGCTCAACTGGGTTTACAAAATCATTTTGTTCAAACAAATTCATGAGGGAAGGTGAAATGTTGCTACATGAGGGAAAGGGGGCTGTTTTTTGTGTTTTCTTTCCCAAGAATTCAAAACATGTTTTTCCCAAAGTGGGGCTCTGCCCAATTCGAAATTCCCCACTCTTCCAATCTCCCACTTTCTCATCCTTAGAAAAAATCATGCCCCCGTCGCATTTAGTTGCATTGACATAGCTGGCTTTGGGTTTTTAATTAAATTGTAATTTTAATATAATGTTCAGCTAGCATAAAAATAAAATAAAATACCATCGGCCACACCATAATTGCCAATACATAAAACTAAATCAATGGTGGGTCTTTTTCCTAGCTCCACACCATGGTTATTTACATCATTTTAATTAAATGCAAACGGGGTCCAAAACTAGAGTATTACAGGAAATCAAAGAAGAAGGAGCCTAAAGCGGCTGATTTGAATCCTAAACAGAATCAACAAAATTTTGAAGGAGCTTCCAACTCTAAGAAAAGAAGAAGTTTGAAAATAAAAAGTGTCCCTATTGTATGAGGGGTTTTCATCTAGAAGACTCGTGCATGAAGAAGACCCTCGACTAGATGAAATCTCTATTTGTATATAACAATATTTACCTTACATAAGGTACAGAGATGTTTGATGATGAAGAGCATACTGAAGAAGATGAGATATGATTTCATGCAAGCCTCTCTCCATCGAAGGGTTATTTGATAGATTCTTGAGCATCCAACCACATGGTTGCCTCTAGAAAATCCTTCATCACTTTCCTGCTTTCAGGAGGACCTATAATTCATATGGGAGATGAATATAAAATACCATATGTTGAGAGAGGTTCAGATAAAATCCATACTAATGATTTCATGCCCTCTCCTATAGAAAAGAAAATTGTTGAAGATGAAGAAGAAGCAGAATTTTCCCTATAGTCAATTCAAATTGAAGAAAGTCTCCTTGGAGTGACTCCTTCTCCTCCTGCTCCAGAAGTGTATGAGATATCTGATATCTCATATCCTCACATGGATGATCTAGAAGAATACATTTGAATATCTTTTTTTGAATAAAAACACTCCTATTCATTTCAAAAATTCTCCAGTGATTCTTTAAATTTTGTGCATAGTTTACCAGTGACTGTTTTAGAAAAAGGTAGCGGAATTTGGTTTCCCTATATCTAATAATTTTTCTGGTGTATAGGTAAGTAATTCCATGTATACTATGCAAATTATATCATATTATAGAGGTGATCCATTAAATCTCATTAATCTAGAGCTTCCATTAAATTCCTACATGATTACATGCACCAAAAATCAAAATTTTGAAGAAGAAGAAAATTGTGCATCTACCATCTTGGTGGAGCACAGTTTTGGATCTGATATGAACCTTTTGGATATGATTTATTTTCTGATGTGATAATATGTGGTTCATGTTTTAATATTCAAGATATTTCAGTACTTCTTGTAACTGGATTCATCAATTTTGGTGTGACAAATCAAGGACCGCAAGTCTCCTTAATTTTTGTTGTTGAGGATTCAATGTTAGTTCTCTCTCATGAGTTTTCTGACATTATATTTTGTGAATTATTGGTTATTTATGAAGAAATATCAGATTATGGAGCTTAATCATTCACTCTCCATAGTCCCAAGGCTTCTCTACCTTTGGTCACATGCTCATCCCCTTACAGAACTAGTAAAGAGGAAGACATTATGCATCCTCCTGGACACTTGCTCCTAACACTTGGGGATGATTTTACCACTTATGGTTTTCTGATCAAGGCTGACACATATCATATTATTGGGTATTCCTCACATGGTTCGAATTCCCAAGAAATTTTTCTCTCTCTTCAGTTGATTTCAGTTGCTCTACATCGGTCCAGTTTTGACTGTCCAGATGTTTATATTTCTAATTAAGTTGAGTAAATTTTTCTTCTTCCAAAGAGGAAGATTCCTCCATACATGAGAATTTTGTTTGGATTCAGAGGTTCACCTGCATAGAAGAACCAAGATACTTCATTTTTTGCTGCATAGTGCTGCAAATAGCAGCAAAATTTTTTACAAGCTTTTATTCAAAATTTGTATTCCTACTTATTTTGAGGGGGGGGGTTTCCCATGAGGTTTTCCCCTGTTTCCTCGGTTGCATTAAGAAGCACTTTTTTACTGTCTTTTAGATTGTATTTGGGTGACCTATGGTCTTATTACCAGGTCCCACAGTTTTCCAAGTTAGGATTCAGGGGGGGTGTTAGGATTATTAATACTCCCTTGATCATACTTTCTATTTAGATTTTTTAGCCTAACTTAGGAACCTTAATTGATTATTTGGTTCCACTAGTACGATTGGATTCACATGGCATAATGGGGCCACATTTTATAGTCACTATAGTGTGGATAACACTATTACAGTTTAAATTCCACTTACTGCATGTGCATGCATCATTTTGGGTGCCTCCTAGACCAATCCCTACATTTTAGGAGCCTCTGGGATTCTCGGCACCAACCTCCATCATTTACTTGGAGTTGGAAATAATTATTCTTAGTTAGATTCTAGTTACTTTTAGTTGGATCACGATCAGTTAGCTAGCACTATTTATGCATGGCTAATGCATGGATGCATATGGAGTAGGTGCCTTTTCCCACCTACCACCTCAGTTGGACTAAGTTAACTAGTTATTACCGATTGTATGAGTTGGCTGGACATCTGGGAGTTGATTTGTTGGAATTTGATATTGATTGAGACACCATGAGTTATCTAGTTAGTTAGGTACATTTATATCTAGTTGGTAGATTCGGATTTCTCCCTAATGCATTCAAATTCTTCCTTTATGTAAACTATTGTAACACGATATTTAATTAATGTGAATGATATTGTAAATTCCTGAGATACACTCATCAGTTTCCTATGTGGTTTGTTTTTTCAGTTTGTATCTTCATACTCCTTTTTCTGCAATAATTATTCAAAAATAATTGCTTGAATATCTAAATGGAACAACAATTCTAATAGTCTCCACTCATCTTGATAGTACCAAACAATTGTTTCAATATCTTCAGTAGATAGCTAAAACTACGTAGTCAACCATTGATTATCAGGGTCTCATCATAGATGTAGGAAGATATGGTGAGACCTGACTAGAAATATTATGATGTGGTGGAACTGTTGTATGGCCTATTTAGTAATCTTTGCATGTTTCCTAATGTAATACCTCAGTGCCTCACCTTGTAAATAGAATTCAATATTTTAATCCCTTTGTCATTGTTTATTTTCTTCATCATACCAGATATTCTGGTATCACACCTCTCAACATGGTACAGGTACATCTACCCCTTGGTGGTCTGGTGGCTCTACCCATGCGACAAATGAAATCAAAATTAAAATCCATGAATAGTTAAAAATGATTTCCCTTTTCTTTTGCATTGATGGCATCTACTATTAATTCATTCAATAATTAGGTCAACAAGTTTAGTTGGACGCTTGAAACACACTTCTCTGCCACAACAATTATTCTTGAGGTACACTGGTTTGGTTGCAGATTCGTTAGTAGTTTGCTTGATAAAACTTTGGAGGAAAACAAAATAGCAGTATCATTTATAGAGGCAATTTCAGAGTCTCTCTTATCTCTAGATAATTTATATTTTCACTTCATCCTATTTGTAAGGCCCATATCATGTTCATTTCCGATAAAGAAGGGAAATGGGTTGACCCATGCAAGAGTAGGTCATGTTATTAAGGATATTAGGTCGACATCTCCTGAAATTTTTCAATTTAGTCATAGGAATCCTCCATTAAAATAGAATAGTAGCTTCTTCATGCATGTATTTACAAATCCCTTCTTCTTCAACTTAGGCACAATGTCTATCGTCACATGGACTCATTTTGGTATGGCTGGCTTTACCAGTGAATATTTCAAATTCATACCAAGATTGAATTTAGGAACCTTATCTGTCCTTGGTGAAATATAACCAAGTAACAAGGTTTCCAACCGAGATCTTGTTGCTTCGATATCATGGGTATATTTTTTTCTTCATTTACGATCAATTATGTGGATAGTTTGTTTTCTTCTTGATGTGTTGCCCATTTTCAATTGTGAAACAACTTCTGGAGGATCTTGAATAATAGGCATAGAAGGAGGAACCTCCATGCCAAATGCATGAACTATATTGGTGCTCGACATAGGGATTTCCATAACATTCAGATAGCTTCAACTTGAAAGTAGTGGCAGATAGATACCTTAGCTCAAGAAGTTAATCAATTGGATGGAAATAAATGAACATACTTTGACGTGAAGATGAAATAGGTCTATGCATGCCATAAGTTGTTTTCTTACATGTTTCTACAATAAATGTAGTAGGTTGTGGCTAATTCTGTCACATGGAGAAATATTTACAATCATTGCAATAAAAACCACCAATCAAACCATAAATTCACTTGTCAATATAATAGGTAGTTATTGTGCATTAATGGTAGATGTGACCAAAAAGCGTGCCACCAAAATCTCCCATTACCACAAATTAATTGTTATACAACTATCACTTGCGAAAAAATTCCATCGTTTGATAGCAATATTCTTGTGACATATGTTATTTTGCAATAGCTCTATAGTATACGACAACATTCTATAGTTGTGACAAATTTTTTATTGTGATAGACCTATAGTCTACGACAACATTCTATACTTGTGACAAAATAATAAACTTGTGACATAATAATAAAATTGCAATTTTTTTTTGAATTTTTACCTTCCTTTTTTCAGTCAAGCGAAGTACGACTATCCTGATAAGGATTTATATGAATTCCATTTACCAAACCCTTAAAGGGCATACCATCTAACTTATGTAATTGGATTGCACCTCCTTCAGTGATATGGATGACAACATATGGTCCCATCCATTGTGTTCGAAACTTTCTAGGATTCTGCAAGAATTTACTTTCAAATAGGAGGACAAGATGTCTGATGTGGAACTACTTAAACTTAATGTGACAGTCATGCCAATATTTATGTCTCTCCTTCTCGACACGCAGATGATAGTATAACAAAGAAATCATCTTCCAATTGTACTAGCTGTGAAAATATTTCCTCTATATCACCAACATATGTCCTCTCAGTAATCGCATCTATCTTGAGACTGGGTACCATATATTCTAGGGGAATGACAAATTCTTGTCCATAAACCAATATAAATGGAGTTTGTTCTATCAATTTTGTGCATGTTGTGTGGTAAGCCCATAATACCTTGGGTATATTATGATCCCAATCATCCTTATGAATATTATATATTTTTGTCAATGCATTCTCCAATATCTTATTAAATGATTTGACAACACCATTCACTTATGGGTGATATTAAATTTGGTGGCACAACAATCTATGAATCAAGAAAAAACTCACAATATATCTCATAAAGAAATTTAGTTAGAAAAATGAGATGAAATGGTGCAATAAGGATTTGTAGTTGCATAATTGCTTTCATTATTTAAAAGTAAATTGGATAATTGTTACAATGCAATACGATGGCATTAATAGCCTGACAAGTCAAATCCATGAGAGATAATTTGAATTGATTAACTCAATCTGATTGCATGGCTAACTGGACATGTATAAATCACTATCGAACATTAACTAGCTATCTCCAATTCTCTAATTCAGTATCTTAATAGTTATAATTAGTTAAACTAGTCTAACTGATATGGTAGGTGAGAAAAGGAAACTTTCGAAATGCATCCATGCAAAGACTGGAGCTATCTGAATTGGAGGACATCTAACTAAATGTAACTGACTCATAACTAGGATTAACTAGTCACCATCTACCAACAACTGAAGGAGGTTGGTGTGACACTTCCAATATCTCCTAAATTGTAGGTATTGGTTTAGTAGGCACCTAAAACGGTGCATGCAAGTGTAGTCAGTTCTAGTTAGCTTCTATCGTTGTTCCCCGCACTCTAGTAACTAGTACATGTGGCCCCATTAGGCCAAGTGGACCCAATAGTACTAGTGGACCAAATAATGACTAAATGACTCCTGAGTTAGGAAATATTGACCAGTTTGAACAAGGCAGGATTATAATCTTAACAACCCCACTAAATCCTAACTTGGACAACTACAAGCCCTAGTCATGAAGACCAAAGGTCACCCATTACAACTAAAATGGGAAAATTAATTTCTTAATACAACCAAGGAAATGGGGGAAAACCTCATGGGAAAAATACCCCCTTCAAACTAAGTAGGTAGAATCATGATCAAGCTTTCATATTAAGAGAAAAATTCCTCTTGAATAAAAAAATTGAGAAAATATTGTTGCAACCTTCATCTCTGTGGTGTAGTGAAGTAGCATGCTTGTTATTCTGTGCATAGATATCCTGGGGCCTGGCATGTAGACTTCTCCATATTCTTCCAATTTGATGATGGAAGGAAGGAGGAATGTTACCTTTGTCTCTTTTTGGAGGAAGAGAGACATCATACACTTTGTTCTTCTGAGAGTAGTGTAGTTGATTAGTCCTTAGCATGTAGAATTTCAGTGGGATTTTGTTGCATCTGTCTCAAGGAAGAGAGCTTGCTTGACATTTCACAAGGTTCTCTTTCTGAAACCGATTTCTTTTCCTCTTTATGTCATATGGATTTCTAGTTATCTTCCCAGCTTCCCCAATAACCATTTGTGCTCATTTGGGCCTAGGATTGGGAGTAGGGATTGGATTTGGATCTAGATCACTCCAAACTTCATCTTAAATTTCATAAACTAATTCAAATAATTCTTGCTCTTCTGAAACACTAATGGAAACATCATCATATGAAAAAGGAGAAGATATAGTTTTTTTACCTCCCCTTTCAAATGGCATCTCACAATGCACTGGATGCAAGTATGGAAGCAAGTGTGAGAATTCATATGACTTGGAGGCATGGTTTGCAGCACCCTTCTCTATAATTCTCCCCTTTGATATATCTATGATCTCTACTGAGTCAAGACCAAATACGACTCAATTTAGTGGGACAATGCGAGTCATATGATATATAGAGAACATATTAGTAGCTAAGGAGGGCACACAAAGTACATCATTGAACTTTCCATGCTTTAACTTGATAGAACCCTTTCGTTCAACTCGAATTTGAGTGTCATAACCCATGTGAATGCTTGGACCATCAGTACACTATCATGAATAGAATGATGCTATGGATGCAACCATGTCATTGGAAGCTCTTGAATCAATGAGGAAAGCATGTGCTTTTGAACAACTAGCCTTCAGTGCATGGCATCTCTCATCATGATCTTTAGTCTTTCCTCCATAGTCAGTCTTCCCTGTGCTAGCTGGAAGAGTGATGTTATGTTTCTCTAGGATAAGAGCCATTTGATTAATTAGTCTCCTCATACAAGATATTTCTAGATGAAAGCCCCTTTCACAGTAAGAGAAAACGATGTTTTCTTTTCCCTTTTTCTTGTTTCTCGTCGAACCTGAGGACTCATCTGACTACTCCTTCTTCTTAGAAGGCTCAAACTTTGTCTTATTTTCCTTTTGCTTCTCTTTGACATTCAAAGCTTTGAGTCCTCCGGGAAACAAGGATTAATATTTAGAGGATCTGATGATTCCCATTTGAACAAGCTTGTCATGCTCATTGGTGAGAGACTCATTAAATGCATTGAGAGTTGGCATCCTCCAATTAGGAATTGTAAGTTTTCTGGTATGAAAGGTGGACACAAAAACAGAGTAATATGGACCAATTTTCATAAGGAGGGAAAGGATTGGTTGATCATATTCCTTCTCAACTTTAGAGTACTTCAATTGGAGCATCAAGTGCTTAAACTTGGTAAAGAAGGAATTCATGGTCTCAAAGTTGCCCAAATCTAGAGATATTAACTCATTCTCCAGCTAATATGTTCTCAAGTCATATTTCTTATAAAAAATAGTAGCAAGTTCTTCCCATATCTCTTTGGGAGTATTCAATCCAGTGATGTGGAAGATAATATCCTTTGAAATTGAATGGCACAGAAATCCATATGCTTCATCAAGCTTGTTCCAGTATTTTGTTCTCTCTACTAATGCATTAGGCTATGTCTCTCTGACCATGGTGACTCTATAGATTCCTATGGAGCACAACTGTATCTCAATATCCTCCCTCCACTAACTATAGTTGAAAGAAGTGAGAATATTGCATGAAGAGTGGGCCATTATGCAGCTGTAGAGAATGCAGTGAAGTGTTTGAGAACCTACAAATCACAAAAAACAAAAAAAATAAGGTCGACAACATACACTTTTAGAGTTGTATTCACACATGTATTAGTTAATAAAGCAAGATTGATCAACAAGGTTTTTGCTTCTAGGAATTATGTGGTAAACTCTCTACTTCTGCTGCAGAGTTGGAATGAGCAATTTTGCTCAAAATGTTTTATTGATCCATCAAGAAAGCTATAGAAGAGTTTCCTTATCTTGCCATGGCTCTAATACCATATTAAATTTGGAGACACCTCAATCTATAAATCAATACAAAACTCACAATAGATCTCACAAACAAATTTACTCAGAAAATGATATGAAACAGTGCAATAATGAGTTGTAGTTGTATGATTGCTTTCATTAATCAAAAGTAATTTGGATAATTATTACAATGCAATACAATGGCATTACTAGCCTAGCAATTTGAATTTATGAGAGGTAATTCAAATTGATGAAATCAATATGACTACATTGCTAACTAGACATATCTAAATAACTATCGGAGCTTAAGTATTTATCTCCAGTTATCTAATTCAGTCTCTCAATCACTTATAATCAGTTAAAATAGTCTAACTATTGTGGTAGGTGAGAAAAGGAACCTTCTCACACGCATCCATGCAAAGACTGGTGCTAACTGAATTGGAGTACATCTAACTAAATGTAACTGACTCATAACTAGGATTGACTAGTCACCAACTTCCAACAACTAAAGGAGGTTAGTGACAGCACTCCCAGTGGCTCCTAAATTATAGGGATTGGTCTAGGAGGCACCTAAACTGATGCATGCAAATGCACTAATTTCTAGTCACTTGCATGCACTAGAACTGACTGGTACATATGTCCCCATTAGGCCAAGTGGACCCAATGGTACTAGTGGATACAATGGTACTAGTGGACCCAATAATGAAAAGATGGATCCTAAGTTATGAAATATTGATAAGTTTGGAAAAGGGATGATTATAATCATAACACCCCCCTAGAATCCTAACTTAGACAACTATATTCCATGGTAACTAAGACCAAAGGTCACCCATTACAGCTAAAATTATGGAAGGAAGGAGGAATGTTACATTTTTCTCTTTTTGGAGGAAGAGAGACATGCTACACTTTATTCTTATAAGAGTAGTGTAATTGATCAGTCCTTAGCATGTATCATTTATTTGGGATTTTTTTGCATCTCTATGAAGGAAGAGAGATTGACATAGCACAAGGTTCTATTTTTAAAACTAATTTCTTGTCCTCTTTATTTCAGATGGATTTCTAGTAATCTTCCCAGCTACCCCAATAACCTCATTAGAGGAAATTTCGACTCAAAATGGGCCTTTTAACTTTTATTCAAATTCCATGTCATCATGTGTTAGCCAATGAAATTGCTTTAAATTTGAAATACCGTATAGGT
>LPNX010302245.1:149425-215890 GCA_001517045.1 Pseudotsuga menziesii
CGTACAAAGGAAATACTCATGGGAACAAAACCTCCCCTATAAAATGCACATGGAGATCCATAAACATGTGTCACCCAATCCAATAAGGGATCTCAAATAACATAATCTCTTCTTTGTGAAGCTCTTGGTGAAGATGTCAACAGTTTGCTCTGCAGATGTGAAATACTGCAATGATATCACCTGCTCATGCACCAAGATCCTGATGCAGTGCATGTGTATCTCAATGTGCTTGGTCCTCTGTCTCTGCACTAGATAATTAGAAATATTTATTTCACTTCGATTGTCACACCAAGTGACTGTGGGTGAATCAAATTCAAATCCAAGTTCCCCAAGAATACCTTGCAACTGCATGCATTGTGTAGTTATGTTCACTGCTCCTATGTACTCGACCTTAGATGAAAAGAGGGATATGGTGTGATTTTTATTGCTTTACAAGAATATGGGATCATATGAAAGCATGAATACATAACCTAAATTTTTATTTCTATCATTGTAATGTCCATCCCAATTAGAATAAGTAAATCCAACTTGTTATGGTGGAGAACCAACAACATAGTGTACCCTGAAGTGTTTGGTTCCTTGCACATAATGAAATATTATTTTTGCAACCTTATAATGGATCTCAAGAGGCTCATTCATATATCTAGAAAAAAAAACTAAAAAATATTCCAAATTAGGTCAAGAGTGTGTAAGATACAACAAACTCCCAACTAGTTTTATGTACAATGCGTTGTCCATCAGTCGAGATGCACCAAAATTGCCTAGTTTTATTCCTGAGAGAAATGGGCACTTGGGTGACTTACACTCAGAAATTTTTAAATTCAATAATAGGTTTTCAACAAAATTTGGGTGGCTGACCTTAATCCCTGCTTCATATTTCTCAATATCTAATCCAAGAAATTGTCTCAATAATCCAAGGTCAGTCATGGATAATTCACTGTGCAAAGAAGACTTAATTGATCCAATTTCTTTGGTGCACATACATGTGATCAAAAGGTATTCAAAATATGGTACTATAACCTGAAATAAATCACCAAAATTCTTCAAATACACATTAGGATCATATTTACATATTTTAAAGCCAAGTGATAGCATAAAAATGTCCACCTTGGCATACCAAGCCCTGAGGGATTGCTTGAGTCCATAGAGAGTTTTCTTTGACCTGCAAACAAGTGAAGGATAATAAATGAAACATGTATGTTTTTGCATATATATATCCTCATTAAGGCCACCATGAATAAAACTACTCATCACATCCATGTGGTGAACCTCCCAGCACTTAGATGCAACAATGGTTAAAGCTATTCTAATAGAGTCCATCTTTGCAACTAATGAAAATGTCTCTGTATATTCCAATCCTTGGACTTGAGAGAATCCTTTGGAAACAAAAATGGAATTATAATTTATATCATAACCATCAGTAGACAATTTTTTCTTGTAGACCCACTTACATTGCACTAGTTTCCTCTTGGACGACAAGGGAACCAATTCCCAAGTCTCATTGTCTTGCAATGACTTGAGCTCTTCTTGCATGGTTGATTTCAAAATTGGGTCAAGTGATGATTCCTAATATGTATAAGGATAAGATCCAAACATAATGAATAATATATCATAAATATTCAATTCACAAGTATAGAAGGCATTGTGAAATTGACTTCTAGTCTTCCTAGAGTCTAGTGGATCTCCAGCAAGATCCCCAATTGCTTGAATGGTTTTCTCAGCCAAATTGGTATGAATGGGTGAGTAATGATATGATATAATTTCATAATAATAATCAATATCAGAATCATAAAAATCATAGGAAGGATCATCACTTACATCATCATGGAGTGGAGTATTTGAGCATTCCCCTTGAGCTAGTTCGATCTCCTGCATGGGCTCTTCTTCAAACTGTACACTCCTTTCAATGAATCTTTTATTAGATGAGGGATCAAAGAGATTGTATCCCTTTGTATATTCATCACATCCAACCATAAA
This sequence comes from Pseudotsuga menziesii, assembly GCA_001517045.1. Taxonomy (NCBI): domain Eukaryota; kingdom Viridiplantae; phylum Streptophyta; class Pinopsida; order Pinales; family Pinaceae; genus Pseudotsuga; species Pseudotsuga menziesii. The sequence continues at coordinate 151,403 of LPNX010302245.1, forward strand.
TAGCTCCTTTATTTGTTGTTTTAAGATATTTCTCTTCTCAAGAGGAATCCTAGCCCAATCCTTTAAGCCAAAAACCCTGGAATGAGAAACATTGGGCTTGTGACCACTCCAAGCCTCATATGGAGTGTTTCCATCCAATGCTCTATGTGGAGATATATTTTGAATATATTCATCAAATTTGATAGCTTCAACTCATATATTAGTATTCAAATCCTTTTCTTCCATCATACAGGTTGCCATTTCCTTGAAAACTATGTTCTTGCACTCTGCATTACATTATGTTGTGGTGCGTAGGGTACAAAATGATTCATTTGGATGCCACATACCTAAAACATATGCTGCAAATTATTTTTGACATACTCCTTACCATTTTCGGTCCTAAGAACCTTAATCGTGTTCCCACTTGCATTCTCAACTAAGGCTTTGTACACTTTGAAAGTATAAAAAACCTCATATTTTATCCTGAGAAAATACACCCGGCAGTACCTTGAGAAATCATCTATGAAATTGAAAACATACCTTGAATTCCCAAATGAGGGTGTAGGAAAAGGCACTATGAGATATGAATGGATCAGATCAAGCACTTGGACAACCCTACATTCCTTTCCTTTCTCATTTTTGTGCTCAACATGTTTTCCCACTACACACCCTTTGCATGCACCATTGGAAAAGTTGATTGTAGGAATCCCTTTAACCATGATTTCCTTGATTAGTGCTTGGAGGTACCTATAGTTGAGATGACCATGTCTATCATGCCAAAAATTTCTTGTCTCATTGGCATGTGACAGAACTGCATTCTCTTGTGAGTATGGAAGGAAGTGAGAGAATTTGTACATTCTTGAATCATGGTCAGCAAAACCCACTGCAAAGACTTGGCCTATAGATATTTCTGATATATACACATAATTTTGAGTAAATTCTACCCTCTTGGTTGTAATAGTGTGTGTAATTTGATAGACATAGAGTAGGTTCACTGCTATATCAGGTACAAACAACACATTGTTTAAGTACCCATTTTCAAGATCAATCCATTTGGCCTGTATTTATGAATCATCACCCATGAGGATGGATGGAACACTGTAAGGATGTAAGGCCAAGAAGGAATAATGCATGGAGGCCATGTGCCTAGACGCACCTAAATCTATGATGAAGGAATAATAGCTTGAAGATTTAGCAACCAAAGCATGTCAGCTTTCCTTGCTGTATGAGATTAAACCTCCTTCTTTCTTCATTGTGCCTTCTGACAGTGGGATTTTGTTCTTCTCAAGCAATTTTTCTATCTTGTCAATGGTTTGATTCATGAAAGCACTCTTTTGGATGCTACCCTTTGTGATAATAAGTGCATTTTTTCTTCTCTTATTACTTATTTTCTTTGTCCTTGCTCAAATTTGAAACCCCATATGAATATTTGGGCTTCTCGTGCTTCTTCTTCTCTTGATACCTTGAATCTCTAGACTTCTTCTTTCCTTTGGATGGATTCAAATATTTTGTAGCAAAGTATTGATACTTTGTGGATTTGATGGTACCCATTTGCACTAGGTTGTCTTTATCTTGAGTAAGTGACTCCATAAAGTCTTCCAGTGATGGCATCCTCTAATTTCGAGCTGTGAGCTTACTAGAGTGGAATGTTCACACAAACACTGAATACTTTGGCCCTATATTTGAAAGAATGGACAACATCAGCTGCTCCTGTTTATTTTCAATGCCACACTATTTTAGTTGAAGCACCAACGTGAACTTAGTGAAGAAGTCTTGGATCGTCTCAAAGTGAGTTGGGCTCAATAAGATCAACTCAATTTTGAGTTGGTGGCATCTCATCTCATCAGTCTTCCCAAAAAATGACTTGAGCTTGAGCCATAATTTGTTGGGTGTTTACTGACTACCAACATGGAATAGAAGGTCCCTCGAAATGTTGAGACAAATCATTATGAATTCCTCATCTAGTCTGTTGAGCTTAGTCTCAGTCCCCATGGTGAATCTATATAGGACTTTCATCCTCAACTGAATCACCATTTCATCCTTCTATTAAAAACACTTGAATGTGTTAGAATAATCAAACCCATAGTTACACTTAGGAGACATTAATGTTTCAATTTTCGTCTTATTCCTAGATTCCCTACTATGCTAGTTGGCATCCAGTTGCACCCAACAGTCAACAAATGCTAAAAATGGATAAGGGAGCTCTTTAGAAATATCCTAGAATTATTTTGACAACTTTCCTATCAATCCATAATAGTAAAATCACATTTTGGTTTTCCCTGAGTTGCTTTTCTTTTCAACAGTTTAAAGGAAAAAATGAAAAGCCAGTCATGGAGTAATTGCCTTGTTTTTTTCCCAGCTTATAGTACTATTTTTTTTCCATAAAAAAGCACCGATATGATATATTTCCATCACTTATCATATGGTACATCTCACTCATCCAATTTGTGATCATCTTGAAAGATTAGGAAAGTGATTTATGCACATATGGTGGCTTCTGACTAGTTTAGTAAGCTTGTTTTTTGTCCAATTCAAATAGCATCCTTATTATTTTGAATATATGATGTAATTATATATTTGGATAGAATATTAATTTATGATTGTTATTTTTTCATCACATTAAGCTAGCATTATGATATTAGGATCTTTTCACTGAGAGAATAACAAGCACAGCAATAAAACATAAGCACATCACAAGAGACAAGATACACAAAGAGATTTTCCTCGGGGAAACCACAAAGGAGAAAACCCCACAACTTCCTCTAAGATATAATCAGCACCAAAACAGTAAGAGATCTCTAAAAACAACAGTAGTCTTCTGTCTTCTGTCTAGTCCCAAAATTTCCTTCTTTAGTAGTGCACCACACTTGGGAGAGCAAGTGATGTATTTCATAAGTGATAAATAGAGAAACTCTCACTCTCTATTTATATTCATCCGTTCACTTGAAGTACACTAAATCATGTCGGCCCAACTAACAATTACTTACTCGAGCCTACACCTTAATTAGTGTATAATAACTCAAGTGCCCCGAAACTGTGGGGACTTACCAAATGACTTGATATGACTTGTTTACATTATTAATCTTCCTGATCGGAACATCGGGGCATGATCACATGACTCAAATACATAATAGAAACATCCTAGAATAAACATCGGGTTACAATACATAAGATACATAGAAGAATACATTCTGAAGTTACATATACATCAACACTCCCTCTTAACTAGGAAGGTATTATTTCAACACAATTTTCAGCACTGGTCTTCTTCTCTGTATCAGCTGGATCATCTCATCTTCAAGTCATCTTCATCTTCAAGTCATCTTTGTCTTCAAGTCATATTCATCTTCAAGTCATCTTCACTGGATCTGGATCATCTCTTGATCTGGATCAACATCACTGGACTGGATCTGGATCATCACTCGATTTGGATCATTACTGCTGGATCGTCATTACTGGATCTGGATCATCACTCGATCTGGATCAAGACTGGTGTTATCTCATGATTCTTCTCGTCATAGGAAGTTCTACAGAGCCAGCCCTTTTTCATGCTGGTTGTAGGCCTACCCTCATGTAGGTCTTCGCCCAGCACTTACATCTCACCTGCTCGTCAAAAAGGCATGCCCAGCACTCACATTTGATCATGTAGTAAACTACAATCCCATCAGAAAGGCCCAGTACTCACATTCACCAGCATGATAGGACACACCTACTATCATCTTTGAAATGGCTCAGCACTTACAACCACCAGCATGATAGGACACACCTACTATCATCTGTGGAAAGGCACAGCGCTCACATCCACCAGCATGGTAGGACAAACCTACTACCATCTGTGGAAAGGCTCAGCACTTACAATCACCAGCATGGTAGGACACACCTACTACCATCTGTGAAAAGGCTCTGCACTTACAATCACCAGCATGGTAGGACACACCTACTACCATCTGTGAAAAGGCTCTGCACTTACAATCACCAGCATGGTAGGACACACCTACTATCATCTGTGAAAAGGCACTACACTTACAGTCACCAGCATGGTAGGACACACCTACTATCATATGTGAAATGGCACAGCACTTACAGTCACCAGCATGATAGGGCACACCTACTATCATCTGTGAAATGGCATAGCACTTACAGTCACTAGCATGATAGGACACACCTACTATCATCTATGACATGGAACAACACTTACAGTCATTAGCATGATAAGACACACCTACTATCATCTGTGACAAGGCTCAGCACTTACATCCATCCAGGTGGGAACACATCCTGCTCACAATGATGGAAGGGCATGCACTCATATCTGATCATGAGGGGAACACATCCCAACAATCGTATCAAAATGGCCCCCAGTCCTCCTCAACTGAGCTACCTGGTAACTGACCAGGCGCCTCCATTCTCCTAGAGAATGGCAGTTGCCCTTACATCTGACCTGCTCGTCGGAATGGCCAACACTCACATATGACATGGAAGGAACTTAATCCTTTAGCCATGAACAGAATGGTTCAGCCCTTACATCTGATCAAGTGGCCGGAACACATCCCTCTATCACATCAGAATGGCTACTCAGTTCTTACACTGAGTGTTCCTAGTAACTGACCAGGTGCCTCCATTCCTAGAATGGAAACTTCCCTTACATCTGTCCTACTTGACAGAATGGCCAGCACTTATATCTGACATGGAAGGGAGAAACCCTCTCACCATGACAGAATGGCTCAACCCTTACATCTGACCTGCTCCTCAAAATGGCTATGGATCTCAGCACTCATATCAGTCATGGAAGGAACCAATCCTCTCACCATGATGGAATGGCTCAGCCCTTACATCTGACCATGGAAGGAACCAATCCTCTCACCATGTCAGAATGGCTATGGGTCTCATCACTGTCTCTGGGAGGAAGCCTCGATCTGGAGAACACCAATTCTCTCTTTGAAGTACTCGAACTTTAGCCTAGCCAATGGCTTCATCAATACATCAATGATCTGTTCCTCCGTCGCAACATACAGGAGCTTCACTACTCCTCTCTGCACCATATCCCTGATATAGTGATATTTGATCTCGATATGCTTCGACCTATCATGGAACACTGGATTCTCTGACAACTTTACGCAACTCTGGTTGTCACAATGTATACAAGTAGCATCCAATAGGAGATCAAATATATCCTACAGTAGCTTCCGCAGCCATACTGCCTCACAACTAGCTGAACAAGCTACGACATACTCTGCTTCAGCTATACTCAGTGCCACACAGGATTGCTTCCTACTAAACCAAGAGATCACACCTGATCTCATACTGAAGCAACATCTAGAAGTACTTTTCCTGTTGATGGCACTGCCTGCCCAATCAGAATCAACATAACCTTCTAGGTTAATCTTCTGATTCGCATCATACTTGAGCCCATAATCAATTGTACCCTTCAAGTACCTCAGAATATGCTTTACAGCAATCAAGTAAACACTTCTTGGATCTGTCAGGTACTGGCTCAAGGTGTTCACAGCAAAGCAAATATCTGGTCTCGTGTTCATCAGGTACATCAATGACCCAATCATCTGACGATACATCGTAGCATCAATCGTCTCTGATGAAGCATCACTCAATAGCTTCATGTTCGATTCCATGGGTGTGGTCATGCAGTCCATCATCCTGAACCTCTTCAGGATCTCTACTGCATACTTCCCTTGTCCAAGGAAGATCCCATCTATACTCTGCCACACCTCCATGCCTAGAACAATAGTGCATCGACACATAACAGGAGCATTACTAGTCTTCTGTATTCAACCTTGAAGCAAAGGTTGGAATCCGCTTTACTCTCAGTAAAGCCTAGAGTCATCAGTAATATACCCATCCTGTCGTACCATGTCGAGCCTTAGATCTTTTGTAGTCACTCCCTCTGAGGCGAAGCATCACACTCCCTCTGTCTTCTGTGTTCTATGCACTGAAAACATTCTGTACCAGAGTGACAAGTAGCTTCCTATGCTACTAATATTCTATGTGACCATCTAGTGTATAGACTTGCATCTTCAACCTTACAGCAAAGGTTAAAATCTTCATCAATCTCATCATGTATGTGTTTCAACTCTTACTGACTGCAAATGTCTCTTTGTAGCCTCATGCTACGAAACTTGTTTTGTATCCCACGCTGTTTCCATCTACTACATGATGGAACTATGAACTTCTCTTCAGGTATCGATAATACACCCTGACATCATTCTTCTTGAACTGGTCTTCCCTTTCTTCTTGGAGGTGTGAGGACCCTGCAGCAAATAAGTAATCAAAACACACGATATAGCAGCAGAACTCAAAATCACTTTTATATTATTCGCAAGCCACTTCGAGGGGGAAACCTCCTTTGAGCAAGCTCAATACAAAATAACTTCACGGTGCCTTCCTTGGCCTCAACACACACTTATATACTAAAAATAGGCGCCAATACCATGGGTCAAAACCATGGGCCAATATAAACTATGGATCAACAAATACTACAGGAGGCTTACAAAGCATATGCGCCTCACAACAATAACACAAACTATGGATCAACAATTACTATGGGACGACTTACAAAGCATATGCGTCCAACAACAATATACTAACATAGTAAAGAGAAGGATTGACATGGGTTCCTAACATCCCCTCCCCCTTAGAAAAATCTTTGTCCTCAAAGCTTTAGATGTGGAAATTGTCACTGAATCTGAAGGAGTGGTTCCCACGTACCATCCTCGGGCTGCATTCCGTGCCATTGAATTAAGACCTCTGTGATAGAGCGAGAACGAAGCTGACGAGTGCGCTTATTGAGGATAGCCTCCGGCTCCAAAAACATGGATCCTTCATTATCCAGTTTTGGTAAAATAGTTTTCCCTTGGATGTTGGTGCCAAGAACTTTCTTCAGACAAGAGACATGAAATACTGGATGAATGCAGGAAGAAGGCGGAAGTTCCAATTTATAAGCAATAGACCCAATCTTCTGAAGAATCCTATATGGCCCATAGAACTTTGGAGCAAGCTTATGACGCCCCTTTAGTTTTAGTGAGGATTGCTTGTAAGGCTGGAGACGAAGAAAAACCATATCACCAGCTTCAAAAGTGCGCTCAGAACGATGCTGATCAGCTTGTTGCTTCATGCGATTGCATGCCATGTGAAGGTTTTTGTGCGAAATGCGAAGAACCTCATCGCAGTTTCGAAGGACCACGTCAACTGCCTGAACTGGAGAACTGCTGGGGGTGTAAGGAAGAAGAACTAGCGGTGCCTGACCATAAACTGCTTCATATGGAGTCATTTTAGAGGCAGTGTGGTAAGAGGTATTGTACCACCATTTAGCGAGAGGGAGCCACTTTTCCCACTGATGTTGTTTCTCAGAGGAGAAGCAACGAAGATAAGTTTCCAAGAATTTATTGATAATTTCAGTCTGACCATCCATTTGGGGGTGATAACCTGAACTCATCTTCAGTTTGGTGCCAATGTGGTGAAAGAGTTCTATCCAAAAATGACTGGTGAAAGTCGCATCACGATCCGAGACAATGGAGGAAGGCATTCCATGAAGACGAAATATATGGTCTAGAAAAATTTGAGCAACGGAAGAGGCTGTATAGGGATGGATGAGAGCACAAAAATGACTATATTTGGAGAGGTGATCAACCACAACTGAAATCACAGTATTCCCTCCAGATTTAGGGAGCCCTTCAATGAAATCCATAGAAATATCGGTCCATATCCGGGTAGGTATGGGCAAGGGCTCGAGCAATCCCAGAAGGGATGTTGTTTCACCCTTATTGCGTTGGCAGGTATCACATTCAGCCACCATCTGTTGAATTGTCATTTTCATGCCCTGCCAAAAGAAGTTGTGCCGTGCCCGTTCATATGTTTTGAGAAAACCAGAGTGCCCTGCTGACAGAGAAGCATGGAGTTCATAGAAGATAGCTTGTTGAAGAGCGGTGTTCTGGGGAAGCACCAGACGACCCTTGTATCTCAGTGAAGCACCATCCTAAGATTAATGTGGGAGAGCTGAAGGGTTGTTGTCCAAGCGTTGGATGATGTGAGATAATGAAGAGTCATGGACATAACCCTGTTGAACCGATTGTAACCAATTTGGAATAGGAATAGAAATAGCGGAAAGAGAACCTTGGTCATCAAATGTGCGAGAAAGGGCATCTGCCACAATATTGTCCATACCCTTCTTATAAGTGATCTCATAGTCATAACCGATGAGTTTGATAACCCATTTATGTTGTGCTGGGGAGGATACACGATGTTCTATGAAATATTTCAGACTCTGGTGATCAGTCTTGATGCAGAAATGATTCCCTAAGAGGTAGGGTCGTCACTTTTGTACTGCATGCAAAATAGCCATCATTTCCTTCTCATATGTAGAGGCAGCTAAATTCTTACCGGAAAGGGCTTTGCTGGTGAACGCAATGGGGTGTTCATCTTGAAGGAGAATAGCACCAAGTCCATTGCCGCAAGCATCACTCTCAATAGTGAAGGGCTTGGAAAAATCGGGCATAGCTAGAACAGGTGTAGTACACATAGCTTGTTTCAGCTTGTCAAATGCACACTCAGTAACATGTGTCCATGTAAAAGCATCCTTTTTCAACACAGTAGTTAATGGAGCTGCAAGCTTCCCATAATCCTTGACAAACTTGCAATAGTAGCCATTCAACCCCAAAAAACCATGAAGGCTCTTGAGTGTCTTAGGAGGCGGCCAATTGTTCATGGCAGCAATTTTGGCAGGATCCACACGAACCCCTTGTGCTGAGATAATGTGCCCAAGATACTCAACTTTCTTTTGGCCAAAAACACATTTAGAATTTTTGGCATGGAGATGATGGTCAGAGAAAATTTGCATTACAAGAGCTAGATGCTGGAGATGTTCAGCCCATGTTTTACTGTAGATGAGGATATCATAAAAAAATACCAGAATGAATTTCCGCAAATAGGGTCGAAAGATTTGATTCATCAAGGCCTAGAATGTGGAAGGATAATTAGTGAGACCAAAGGGTATGACCAAAAACTCATAGTGGCCATCATGTGTGCGGAAATCTGTTTTAGGGATATCATCCTCATGAACCCGAATTTGATGATACCCAGAGCGAAGATCCAACTTGGAGAAAAATTGAGCACCATGAAGCTCATCAAGGAGCTCATCAACAATAGGAATTGGAAACTTATCCTTGATGGTGAGGTGATTAAGTGCTTGAAAGTCAATGTAGAGGCGGCATGACCCATATTTTTTGTGGACAAGAAGAACTGGTGAAGAAAAGGAACTTGTGCTTGGGCGAATAATACCTTGCTGCAGTAAGTCCCTAACAAGGAGTTCAATCTCTGTTTTTTGGTGAAATGGGTAGTGATAAGGCCTGATGTTGGGAGGAATGCTGCCAGGAAGGAGCTGAATACGATGGTCCTCTGGTCATGAAGGTGGAAGTCCCACTGGTTTAGCAAAAACACCTGTATATCGATCCAAAATTTGTTGGAGATCCAAAGGAGTAGTGGGGACCGCTAATGGTTGCATTTGAATGGAATGGAGCTGAGCGATGAAACCATGGGAAATCTTCTTAAGGAGTTTTTCCATGCGATGTGAACTGATGATGCTGAGAGACCCTGGTTGTAAGCCTTTCAATGTGTGCTTGTGTCCATCGGGGGAGAACTGCATCCAAAGTTCAGCAAAATCCCATAATATGGGGCCAAGTGTGCGCAGCCATTGAGCGCCCAAAACCACATCACATCCGCCTAAGGTAAAGGAAAACATGTCAGAGTGAAGGTTATAATCTCCCATAGAGATACACACATTATGACACTTCCCTTTGCAAGGTAAGGTGCCCCCATTGGCAACCATGACTTCAAAGTTGGAGCAAGGATGGATAAAACAATCAGCTTGTTTGGCAATCCGAGGGTCAATGAAATTATGAGTGCTGCCAGAATCAATGAGTATTGTAAGAGGAAGCTTCTTGAAGTAACCGCGTACCCGCATTGTTTGGGGGACAGCGACTCCAGCAAAAGCATGGAGGGATATCTCGCACTGGTCGTCCTGAGATGGAGGGTCAGTAGGCGGCTCCTGAGTGTCAAATGGAGCATCCATTACATCGGCAACTTCTTCACCAATTTCAGAGGCAGGTGGAGAATCCACATCCATGAGATAGATCTTTTGTTGAACAAATCGATGTCCCCGACTGAATTTCTCATCACAATTATAACAAAGCCCTTTTTCTCTGCGTGCCGACATCTCTGTTGCAGACAAATTCTTGATTGGAGGTGAGTGAGGAGCTGGCAGAATGGGAGGTTGTTGAGAACCCATATTTCGGAAGGGAACAAAAGAGGATTTGGAGTGCTGTTGGGCTGCCATCTTGTCTTCTGCCAACTTAGCCAACCCCAGGGCTTCCATAATTGTGTTGGGATTGAACATTTTGACCTCAGAGTGAATTGCATCCTTTAGACCACTGATAAAACAACTCCGGTAGAAGTCATCAGGTAATCCTTCAGTGTGATTAGCTAGTTTCTCAAATTCAGTTTGATACTCTTTCACAGTGCCAGTTTGGCGAAGTTTAGTGAGAGCTCCTATGAAGTCATCAAAAGCACTTGGACCAAATCGATGCAAAATGAGCTGGAAAAAAGCAGGCCATTTTGGCTCTTCATGAGCCTTGATGTACCAACGATACCATTGAAGAGCTTCCTGTTCCAAATGAAAGGAGGAAAGTGGAACTTGGTGGACATCAAAAGTATTATGAAGGCTGAAATACTGTTCTGCATGATATATCCATCCAGTCGGATCAGTACCATTGAAGCGCAGAAAATCTAGCTTCAGACCGCGAAAATTGCTGGAAGAAGAGAACCCATTGGTTGATGAAGACTTGGACTGTCGTCTGGTGTTCATAGCTGAATGCTCAAGATGGAGACCGAGAAATTTTTCATCCAGTTCCTAAAGTTTGGCTTGGATGGCTACAAGTGCTTCCTCCATGATTTTTGCTCCTGTGCGGGTGACAACCATAAGCAGGAGATTTTTCAGGAAGGGATCTGCAACGGCGCAGAACTGACCGGCAACAGTTCTGGACAGAGGAAAGCTGCAATTGTACAACTGAAAATAGATATGGACCCCAGGTATGTGCAGCTTCCTATCAGTTCAAGGGATTCAATCGACCACCAATGCTGTCTGACGGCTTGCGTATTGGGGTAGTACCCCTCACTCCACGGCTCAGGTAAAACTGAGAACCACTTGGCCACAAACGACAACTCTTGGTTTACCTCACGGGTGGGAACTAGTCAATCAGGTAGGGGTTGTTGCCCTTTTCGCTGGCAGGTCCTCTCAATGGGCCAGCTACTTCGAGGTTCCTATGGTACTCCTCATAATGACTTTTAGGGATTATGCCCAAGTACTTCCCACAGTTAAGCGGAGAGGGATTATTCCCAGATCCGAACCTGCAACAGAAAAAAATTTCGGCAGAAATTCCACCCAATGTTCAAAAAACTGATCTATATTGCTCAGAATTGCTATTATAGCATGTTTTCGGAACTAGAACAACCACTCTGCTTCTACCTTTGAAATCGGAATATAAATCTGGGCACTCGGTCAAAAGATTTTCTCGCCGCAATTTCCGCGGCCGTCACCGAAATTCTGAAAAATTGGTGATTTTAAATCCGCGATATCTCCACTTTTAGAACTCCAAATGAGATGATTTTTTTATAAACTGTGTATTTTTGAAAGAGGAATTCAGATATGCAATCTGTTTCTTCTGATTTTGTGTAGAAAGTTTCAAAAATTGATCTGAAAGTTGTCGCCCAAAAAAAAAAAATTCCCACTTGTGCCAAGGAAAGTGCTCTGATACCAGATGTGAGGACCCTGCAGCAAACAAGTAATCAAAACACATGATATAGTAGCAGAACTCAAAATCACTTTTATATTAATCGCAAGCCACTTCGAGGGGGCAACCTCCTTTGAGCAAGCTCAATACAAAATAACTTCATTGTTCCTTCCTTGGCCTCAACACACACTTATATACTAAAAATAGGCGCCAATACCATGGGTCAAAACCATGGGCCAATATAAACTATGGGCGCCAATACTATGGGTCAAAACCATGGGCCAATGTAAACTATGGATCAACAAATACTACAGGTGGCTTACAAAGCATATGCACCTCACAACAATAACACAAACTATGGATCAACAATTACTATGGGATGACTTACAAAGCATATGTGTCCAACAACAATATACTAACATAGTAAAGAGAAGGATTGACATGGGTTCCTAACAGGAGGCTGGAAGGTTCTGCATCAATGATGTCACAGTACTCATCATATTATTCTTTGTCTTTGAACTATCGTCACTTGTTCTTCGGAACAAGTCTTCATTCTTCTTTGCTTGTAGGTGATTATGTATACGATCTTTCCTACAAGTCAAATGCATTTGTATGGTTAGAAACATTTCATAAGGAATATTCATACTGGCAAATTCTTATGCATAAATATATGATCATGCAACTACTTTAGCCAATACAACATTCATTCATATCTTACTAAAACTTTCTAGATGCCTTCCATCTCTACCAGGACAACATTGAGATTGTGCACTAATCCAATATGTCAGCAAAGAGGTTTCATTCTAGATAGGTAGCAATGGAGAATTTGTATAGCACCATGAGCTACTTACCCATCACATGCATATTAGTAGTATACTGTCATTAATGCAAACATCCTATCATGGATAATACATCAACTGAATATAAACAAATGCATAACAAAATAATATCATGAAATGACAATTGAATACTTATCTTTATTTGTTTCGAGGGTATACTCCTTCTTGAGCCTTCATCTTCATCGACTTCTTCATTCATGATAGCATCGTTTCTTATCCAAATGCTAGGATGCATAAGAAGTTCTTCAATAGTTGTGTTCTTCATATTCCTCATTGCTTGAGGGATCTTCTTTGGATGGCGAGATCTTGATCTTCAATTGCTCCCATATTCTCTTCTCTTCTTATGATTCAAGCTTCTTCTTCTTCCCAAAGTCTGCTGAAATTAATCACTTCCTTTTGGCACACTTCTTCACATGAATGAATCCTACGATCCTGGGAGGCCATTCAAGGTGGCCATCACCACTTCTACATTCTTCTCTTCTTCTTTTGGAATATGTATGTACATGGGACAACCAAATATTCTGAGATGGCTGACTTCTGGTTTCTTGCTAGAGAAGACTTCTTCAAGAGTCTTGTTCTCGAGTACTCTATGTGGAGTACGGTTTTGTACATACACTGTTGTTCTAGCAGCTTCAGCCCAAAGATGCATAGGTAGATCTTGATCATGAAGCATAGCTCTTGCAGCTTCCATGATAGTTCTGTTCTTCCGTTCTACAACCCCATTCTGTTGTGGATTATAAGGAGTTGACAACTCCCTCTTAATCCCTGCTTCTTTGCATAGCTCTTTGAATTCATTCGAAGTGAATTCTCCACCATTATCTGATCGAATGGTCTTGATCTTCTTTTCAGTATGGTTCTTGATCAAGGATTTGAATTCCTTGAACTTGCTGAACACTTCATCTTTGTTTTTCATAAAGGAAATCCATGTCTTTCTAAAAAATCATCAATAAAAGAAACATAGTATGCATACCTGCTTAGTGAGTTTGATGACATTGGACCGCATACATCGAAGTGGATGATTTCTAGAATGCCTTTGCCTTTGCTTTCTCTGCTAGGAAATGTCTTCTTTGTATTCTTCCCTTTCACACATCCTTTGCAAACTCCATCATGCTTTTCTTGGAATTCTAGAAGTCCTTCAACAGCTTTGCTTGCAATAGGTAGTGCTCTGTAGTGCACATGTGCACGCCTTCTATGCCAAAGCTCATTTAGCTCCACCGTATCATGGATCAAGGCTTGTTCTGGATGACCCTTCAATTTGTACAAGCCTCCTTCTTGTTCTCCAATCACTACCGCATCATCAATTTTCTTTCCTTTTGGCCACATGATGACTTGACCATCAATGAATGCAACACGCATTCCTTTTCCATCGAAGGCTGAAATGGATAGAAGGTTCTCCTTAAGTCCTGGAATAAACAATACTTCTTTCATTGTTAGAGACTTACCAGAGTCTAGCTTGTATGAAGATTCCCCACTACCTTTTATTGAATATTGGTAGTCATCTCCTAGTTTCACCTTGTGAGGTGATTCATGTTTTGACAGTCTTACAAAAAATTCCTTCAATCCCGTCATATGTTTGGAGGCCCCACTGTCTATAAGCCAATCATCACTACCATGAGTAATGTTACCTGTGAGGGCTGATATCAGAACATATTCATCCTCTCTTGAAGAATCTTCACTTTCATATCTGGATCTCTTTCTGGATGGTTCATCATCCTCTGCAGCATGATGTCTTCTTTGGCCTTGACCAAGTTCTTCTTGTGAAGGGCTTATAACCTCATCTCCCTCTGAAACTAGAACCTCTATACTCATGTAGGTGTCCAATTCATTTGATTTAGAGAGATCAAATAATTCTATGCTTGGAAGTTGTCAACTTCACCAAGATTGTCACCAAGCTGATGTGATATATCATATCAAAATGAGAACCTCAAATGGAAATAGCAAAGGATTAGATCTTACCGATTTGAGGTGTCCGTCCTTGTTCCGGAGCTCGCTGATCTAGGGTTTGTCACAGAAACCCTAATTTTCAAAACTTGGAATCTTTCAGATATGATTGGATAGACAGATAGATCTCTTCAAATGGATCTGTCCAATGTACTCCTTTTCTGAAAATAGTGGAGGGAAGCTCCCGGAACAGGAAGCCCTAATTTTCTGATTTCTTCTGCAGAAATTCATGTTACTGTTTCTATGATATCTCCGAAATTACTAATCCTATATGTATGAAATTTCGTACTGAGGTAAAATAACATGTCCCTGATCCAAAACCACAGGTTTCATCATAATTGGTTTCACCATTTGTGATTTATGATCCTTTTCCCAAGGTGCCCTGTTACAGGACTGTTCAGAACAGTGAAGTTGTATGGAATTCCACGTGTCACTGGTTCATCTTCTGAGTCTGATATTTGGACCACCACAATTACAGTCCGTGCCCATTCTGTAACATCTTCAATAATTCCATTTGGACCTCTGTAGCCCAAGATATTGCAGATCTCCCCAGATGTCCTTTTTAGAGATGAATTCTGGAAGAGGCTGGAACCCTAACTTGGAGAGATCATATCTCCCAGAATATAGCGAATATGAAGCTGATTTTTGGACACAGTGTTCATCAGGATTTTAGCTTCTCCCCCTGAAATTTTTAGCGTCTGAGACTTCTCCAATATTGGAATATAGTGACTGTACCAAAACTTAGCAGTTTTAGTATTTAGAGTTTCTCCTAGCTCAGAGTCAAACTAGGGTTTGACTTTCCCGGAGTTTCACCCAACCAAATTTTTTGATCCAGGTCTCTAAAATTTATTTTTTATGAGGAGAAAAATCCTATGTAGGTCTCACTCAAAAATTATTCTTCTATAGAAATCCCTAATTTCCGCATCGAAGACTGAAAATGCTCGAAATCAAATTTCGCTTGGACAGAAAGATGCACCCTTCAATGGAGAGTCTTCCTAGCATACTTTTGCTGAAAATCTGTGGAGGAAGATCCACGAACTAGGAATCCCTAGTTCCTGTAGCTGCACAATGTCTTCTTCTCAGGTTAGCTCTGATACCATGTTAGTTTTTCATCACATTAAGCTAGCATTATGATCTTAGGATCTTTTCACTGAGAGAATAACAAGCAAAGCAATAAAACATAAGCACATCACAAGAGACAAGAGACACAAAGATATTTTCCTTGGGGAAACCATAAAGGAGAAAACCCAGCAACTTCCTCTAAGATAGAATCAGCACCAAAAAAGTAAGAGATCTCCTAAAACAGCAGTAGTCTTCTGTCTTCTGTCTAGTCCCAAAATTTCCTTCTTCAGTAATGTGCCACACTTGGGAGAGCAAGTGATGTATTTTACAAGTGATAAATAGAGAGACTCTCACTCTCTATTTATATTCATCCGTTCACTTGAAGTACACTAAATCATTTCGGCCCAACTAACAATTACTTACTCGAGCCTACACCTTAATTAGTGTATAATAACTCAAGTGCCCTGAAACTGTGGGGACTTACCGAATGACTTGATATGACTTGTTTACATTATTAATCTTCCCGATCAGAACATCGAGGCATGATCACATGACTCAAATACATAATAGAAACATCCCGGAATAAACATCGGGTTACAATACATAAGATACATAGAAGAATACATTCCGAAGTTACATATACATCAACAATGATGTTGTATGATGCACACTTATTCAAGAGAATTCTTTTTTATGCTCCATATTCAGTCTCCTTTTTGTGGAATATTTCATGTTTGACTAGTAATTTTGTGAGCGTAATTGTTCTACAGCTTGGGATTGATTTCTACATGATATGAGAGCCTTTGTAGTTCGATTTATCTCCTTCCAAATTTCTATTTCAAGTTTGATATCACTAATGGGAGCACATTCTGCTGGTTGAAGGGAGAAGCTGCTAATATATGGATCAATCTCATAGGATCATCTTGAATCCATTCAATTATTTCAAATGGAAAGCTGATATGGGTATTTTTTTGAGGAGTTAAGGCCTCTTCAGGGTGACCATGGAAACTGAGGCTGATCCCAATGTATCATAAGAGAAAATTAATGGGAACAAAAGGAGGGATGAGGCTATGGTCTCTTAAGTCTGGGCATTTCAAGAGACATCCTTTTCCATCTTGATGAATTGACATCTCCAAAGGAAGTTTGGGAGAATATTGAGACTCTATTTGGAAAGACATATGAAATGAAGGTACATCACCTCAAGAATGAGCTGATCTCATTAAGTCCTAGTAGCTTTGAGTCCCTGTAAGTTTACTTTTCCAATTTTAAGGCCCTTGTTCTACAGCTAAAATAGTGTGGAATCGAAAAGAAGGATGAGAAACTAGTCTTGGAAATACTTTTGAATTTTGGTCCTGACTACTCTATGTTTTTTTGACCTTCCACACCACCAAATTAATAGGATGAGCTTGGAATATTCCTAAGCTTATTGACTTCATGGAATCCCTTACTTAGGAGAAAGACAAATTGGTAATGATGGGCACCATCAAACCTTCCAAATACCAATCTTTGGTTGCTGGAGATTCGAGGGTGGATTCAAAGGGCAAGAAGAAATCCAATCCAAATAAGCCACCATAATAAAAGGGAGACAAGTCCAAGTTTCAAGAAGAGTCCTTGGGCTCTAAGAATAACTTCCAGAAGAAGAAGGATAAAGGTGAAATGAGCAAGTGCATATAGTGTAGTAAGGGCTATCATCCTGAGATCTCTTCTATGAAGAAGAAAATTAACATGTTGACTCAAATTCTGGAGAAGAACAACATCTCTCTTCTTGAATGAGAAAAAAAGAGGGAAGGAGGATCAAATTCAAATGACAAGTTGAGAGTTCATGACTTGTTTTCTAGCACTTCAATATCATATACTTTCATCATCGATTCTAGAGCTTCAAGGCACATGGTTTTGACAAGGGAGACTCTCTCCTCTCTTGATGATTCAAAAGGTCAACAAATTTTTTTGGGAGATGAATATATTATTGATAGTAAGGCGATGATTAGGATTGATCTTAACCATGGTTCTTTCAATGATGTGTTGTATGTCCCAGGTCTTGCTGCTAACCTCTTGTTTATGTATCAGATGACCCACACTAGGTCTCCTAAGAAGGTTTTATTCTCTCCAAATGAAGTTGAAATCTTAGATATTTTGAATGGTAGAGTCATAGCTAAAGGTGTTGCAGATCACAGTTCAAAAGTGTACAAGTTTTCCCATTTCCTACCCTTCTCTAACCCCTCTTCTATTCTCACTCATGCTAATGAACCAAGCTAGATTTGGCATGAGATATTTTTCCATATAAATTACAAGTATATTTCATATTTGAGTGACAAATACATGGTCATAGGGTTACCAAATATCAAGTTTTCTAAAGGATTTTGCCAAGGATGCATCCTAGGAAAACACCCAGAGCATAAGTATGAGAGAGTGAGTCATGAGAGAACCTATGCACCCCTTGAGTTAATCAACAATAACATTGTTGGTCCATTCCCTAAAATTTTTATGAGTCAATACAAATATTTCCTAACCTTCATAGATGACTTTTCTAGGTATTGTTGGGTTTACTTCCTAAAGCATAAGTTTGAATTTTTTGACCTCCTCAAGGTATTTCAAGCCTTGGTTGAGAACCAGTCTGGGAGGAAACTCAAAATCCTCATATATGATAATGGTGGAGATTATTTCAAGTCTGAGTTCATCCATTATTATGAAGATGAAGGTATCCAGATGCATCATTCTATTCCCTACACACCTCATCAAAATGGTGTTGTTGAGAGGAAGAATAGATCACTCAAGGAGATGGCAACTTGCATGATGGAGTCAAACAATTTTCCACCAAATTTTTGGGATGAAGCTATGAAATGTGCATCCTATATCTAGAATAGGGTGCCACACAAGAAACTTGATGGAATCACTTCTTTTGAAGCTTGGAGTGGGCACAATTCAAATGTGACCCATTTTAGGATTTTTGGCTCAAGAGCTTGAGCTAGAAATCCAACTAAAAAGAGGAAAGTTTTGAAAACCTAAAGTAAAGAGTGCCTATTTGTTAGGTATTATGAAGGTTCCAAATGGTATAAGCTGATAAACTTGAACACTCAAAAATCATTCATTGAAAGGAGTGTTCAATTTGAAGAAGAGCTTATGCCAGCAATAGAAATTAGAGTGTCGTCTTCATCACCGCCACCATTGAATGTAAGTAAAGAAGCTAACAAGTTTTCTGATTCTGATATGTCTAATAATGATGATTTAATTTCATATCATAACATTCCTACAAGACCAAAATGGATAGCAAGGACCATTCATGCAGTTGGGGAACTAGTTGAGAATCCTAGTGACACTAGGAGGACTAGATTTCAATTTATTTGAAAGTTCCCTAGTGACATGTATGGATATGCATCATATGATCCAATATGAAAAAAACCATGAAGGAAGAATATAGCTCACTCCAGAAGAATGACACATGGTAACTAGTCAATCCCCCCCCAGGGAGAAATATAGTCAAGTGTAAGTGGGTTCATAAAACCAACTTTGCTGCTGATGGTTCACCTTTGAAATATATGGCAACATTGGTATCCAAGGGATACTCATAATTTCAAGGTATTTATTACAATGATACTTCTACACTAGTGGAAAATATGGACTCTATAAATCTAGCTTTGGCCATTGCAACTTCAAGGAAATGGGAGGTGCATCACATGGATGTGAAGTGTGCCTTTCTACATGGAGATATGAAATAAGATATTTATATCTATCAACCTAAATATTTTGTGTCTAATCCATCTCTTTCATGCATGCTAAATAAATCATTGTATGGTCTACAGCAAGCCCCTAGGGCTTGGTATGCCAAAATTGATGGATTTTTGCTATCACATAACTTTGTTCGAAGCAAGTTTGATTTGAATGTATATTTGAAGCTGACACATGGTTATTTAATTATTATTGTTTTTTATGTTGATGGACTATTGATAATAGGTAGCTCCATGAAATATATTGTCTCCTTGAAGAATGCACTGAACCATGCCTTCTCCATGACAGATTTAGGATTGTTGAGTCAATTCTTGGGCTGGCAATTTCTCAATCATCCCATGGGATCAAGGTAAATTAGTCCAATTATGCTTCATATATGCTAAAAAATTTCATCATGAAGGATTGCAAGCCAAGAAATACTCCATTCCTCTCTAGGGTTAAGCTTGAAGAAGCAAGTTCAACTCGTTTAGAAAATAATACACTATATAGGTAGTTGATTGGGCGTTTCATTTTTTGACTAATACTAGACCTGATATATCTTATGTAGTGAGTGTGACTTCCAGACACATGGATCATCCTCACGAAATCCATTAGAGGGAAGCTAAGATAATTCTAAACTTTGTTCAAGGAACAAGAACTCATGGGATTTTTTATGCTGCAAAATATGACTTAGACTAGTTGTATTTACTAACAGTGATTGGGTAGGTGATAACAATGATAGAAATTCTACTTGATGATTTGTGTTTATTCTTGAATATGGACCAATCATTTGGTCAAGTAAAAAGTAGAGTGTCATTGCACTCTCAATCTACAAATGCATAGTATATAGGAGTTGTGGATGCAACTACTCAATGTTTGTGGTTACAGGGAATACTTGGAGAGAGTGGGATCAAATCAGAGGATTCCATCCAAAATCATGGATCTGATATATTTCCATCACTTATCATCTGGTACATCTCACTCATCCAATTCGTGAGCATATTTATAGATTAGGAAAGTGATTTATGCACCTATGGGAGATTTTGACTAGTTTAGTAAGCCTTCTTTTTGTCCAATTCAAATAGAATCCTTATGCTTTCAAATCTAGGATGTAATTATATATTTGTAAAACCTATTACTTTATTAGTTTGGATTATCTACACTTATTCAATATAATTTTTTGTTATGCTCCATATATAGTCTCATTTTTGTGGAATATTGCATGTTTGACTAGTAAGTTTGTGAGTGTATTTGTTCTACTACTTGGGATTAATTTCCAAATAATGGGGTAATTAATACATGATTCCTCTACATTTGTTCTTGTGCATTGAGTGACAAAAAATTATACCTGTAATATAAACACTCGAATTTTTCCAAAAAATTCCCTAAACAACAACTCAAATGCTCTGGTTTTTATTTTCAGCTCCAAATATATCTGATACCATGTCATAATTGATTCATTGTAGGATCTATGAGCTAAGGGAGTCCTCAAAATTTGAGATTACACACAATTATGCACAAGAACAATAGAAATGGTGAAATTAACACATTGAAATGTAGTCAATAACAAATTTTATTATGACTGACTGACATGTAAATATGTATGGATCAGATTTATATTATATTAGGGATAAATCATTATCCTTTTGAGGAAATTTGGATGCATACGTATGTTAGACTAGGATTTGTCCTCAAAAACCCCCTAGGTGGACCAATGAGCTCCCAAACCATCCCAAACGGTCATGTGGACATGGCTAGAGCATGTTAGGATATAAATAAGGCTACTATAGGAGTGGGTGAGTGCATGATCAAGTGGGAGTGTCTCTAGGAAGCAATAAATAACCAAGGAGAGCCAAAAACAGCCAAATACATGCACTAGCACCTCTAGTCAAACATTTCCCTATTTTAAGGGATGGGGAGCACACCAAGGTATGATTTGTCATTAATTAGAGTGCATGGGTAGTTATAATGATCAAAAGAGAGTGCATGGGTCCAATTATGAGTCCAAAACACCCAATAGACCAAGGTTGATGGATATAACCTAGTTTTGGACCATATAACAAAGCATAAGACTAATGGAAATGTGTCCTAGGTGTATGACCATGGTACTAAGTTGGATTAATGCTCTAACATTATTTTCCTCCAATTCTCTCCAACACTTCATCTATAAAGGGGGTTGGAAATGGATCATGCAGGAAGGCATCATTCAACTTCCTCGGGTCGACACCGATACAGACTTCACTAGTTTTCTTGTCTTGCACTACCATAGGACTAATCGATTCATATCCTCCTACAAACAAACATAGTAAAATGAAAATTCATTTCTTAACAATATTGAACACATGATAATATTTTAAGTTCCATGAAAAATAATGAAACATTAATCTATGAATAGTTTAAACTCTTTTTCTATATTATTTTTAATATAAAATACACATATTGAATTCAAATAATTGAATGTGATTCAGAATACATGCAAAAAATACATTGCTAAAAAGAAGGATATGATGTTGGATTGTGTTTTGTCATACACTTGAAAGTAGTAATCAAATATGTTCCTAAAACCCACCCCATAATATTAAAGAAATCCATCAATAGGAGCTAGATGTTGTACTTGTCTTATAAAAATGATGTGTCACATTAATTCAGTATAAGAGAAGAAAAAGTAAGAAAGAAATGCAACAAGAGACCAATTGAATAAATCATCTCACTACAATAAAAATATTATGGAATGAAATCTGTCAATATCTCACACTTTTTCCCAATAGAAAAATATTTTGTAATGCCAACATATATACTTCTCTATAATTAAAGTCCAAAAAACATTTACAAATTCATTGTTTAAATTAAGTGGACCACATTGAAAACAATTTCTAATGAGGTTATCAAAAGCCTCAAATAGGGGCTAAAAACTTGGTAAACAATGTTAAACAAAAGAAACAAAAACCATGGGAGGTTTCAGCTTTCTTGCCACAAAGATGCATGTCAAAAATGCAAGCAAACGAATAAAATCATGCTGATCATACACAAAAAAGGACATATATAAAGAAAATCAGAATCAACAAATAGGAAATGTATGATTATAAACCATTAGGAACATAAATGCAACACCTGTCCATTTTCGAAACAACATTCTCGAATTCCCTCCACTGCAAGTTCATGAGTCAACAGTTGGAGGGGTGCACGAGGGGCACATGGCAAGCCTTAAGGGCGCCCATGATTCCACCTCAACAATCCCTGCAAGGCTGATAAATAGGGAGTGGGATCCTCCCATGAATGATCATTTAGACATAATCATGAGTACAAGCTCCCATGATCCCAAGTGCAGAGAGAATGTTGGGAACGAGTACAAGCTAGAGCGCATGGGAACTCTACTTCCCACCTTGTGCAATGATGAAAAACACTACATATGATGGTCTGATGAGGAGTTGGCTCCTCATTTCGTAAGGTGGTATAATGGTGACGCAACCTATAAAATAAAGAAGCTCTCTGACGACTTTCTCAGGTCAAAATTCTTTTGAGAATGGTTATTTCTTAAAAAAATTTCATTCTAGGGGAGGCACTTTGGTTCACTTCCCATTAAGAATTGGTTTGCTGTGTCTTTGTTCCCATCCCATCCTACGGGCTAATGATTATTATCTCTATGGGGACAGGGTCTTGGTGTGCTCTCTAAGGGGAAACTCTTCGCTATGGGTGTTTTGGTATTCTCTTGGTGGTTTAAACCCACCCACAGTGGGTTCTAGTATGCCTATCATGAATTTTACCTTAATCTTGGTGAGTTTTGGTCCTCTCCCTACAATAATAGCCAACCCTCTGTTCTCTGTGCACTTAACCAAAATCAGCCTTTGCTCCTCTTTTGGCCTGACTATGCCCATTCTTTGAAACCCAAAGTCACTATGCATCCACAGAAGCAAACTTACCACAGGAAAACCCCCCATTAGAGAAAATTTCAACTCAAAATGGGCCTTTTAACACTAATTCAAATTCCATGTCATCATGTGTTAGCCAATGAAATTGTTTTAAATTTGAAATACCGTATAAGTATTAAACAATTTTTAATGTAAATTTGGGGATAGGTATCATAAAAAAACTACTTTTTTTGTTTGTATTTTCGACATATCTTCATGTATTTTCACTCAAATTTTGATTAGGAGAGCTCCCTGGATACGCAATTAAATTCCGCATCCAACGAGTACCCACTCGACATACTTTTGATGGATGCCATCATCATGTTTTTCAGGTATTTCTTGTTTTTGGGGTAGAGGGGTCCATCAAAAGTATGTCGAGTGGGTACTTGTCGGATGCAGAATTTAATTTCACATCCAATGAGCTATCCTTATCAAAATTTGATTAAAACTGGAGAGAGATATGTCAAAAATATGAACAAAAAAAATATTTTTTTTATTTTCTTCCTCCAAAATTAATAAATATTATTTTAGTATTTTAACTATTATTTTATTATTTTTCTTAGGAGGCTCATTTTGATTTGAAATTTCCTGTAATGAATGCTTTGTCCCCCCTCCATCTCAAGGGTGAAGACTCATATAGGTTAGTTTCTGTTATTCTCTTTGTTTTCAATTTTTTGTTCCTTTTTGGAATGAAGAAAAGTAATAGGATCATGCTAAAGAACTCAGTTTGTAAATGGTTTATCCAAAATCAGGGAGAAACATGTTAAAAATTCCAAGCCATGATTCAACGCCAGAGGGAATCATTAGCATCTTAATCCTCTAAGTTGTTAATTTTATATGTTGTTATAGCTTCATTTCTATCTTCATGAGGATTTAATATATTTTCACAATAAAAACATAAAGAGGATCTTTGAAAGAAATAGAATCATAAGGTACACAATAATTTATCCTGGGAAACCCATAAGGGGAAGAAAAACTAGCAAAAATTACTCAATATAGATTACCATAGTACAATTCCCAAAGAACAAGATATCATAAGAGAGAGAGAGAGAGAGAGAGAGAGAGACCAAACCCTAGAACAAGAGAAAAAACACTTCCCTTCCTTCTACTCTATCCTTCCTCTTTCTCTCTCTTCCGCAATTCTTGAGTGAGTGCGTTTGTAAATGAGGGAGAGAGCCCCTATTTATATGCATCGCTTGACTAACCTTTTAACCTAAATGGGCTGACCTATCAAATGGATAGGGCTGACCTACCTAGGAAATATTAAAATAATATTATATTAATATCTTCTACGTACTATTGACCTGACTTACAATGGAGGATTTACCTAATGAATTTTACATGAACTTTTACATTAATGACATCTCCTAAAGTATATATAATAATGATAATGTAAAGTACAAATAGAATATTATTCAAAGTTACATTATTTCAACACTCCCCATTAACAAGAAGGGTATTCTATTGACAACAACAACAATAGGTGTGGATTTACACAACATCATTGGAAGTAGGGAGGAGGAGGAATCATCAATGACATCATTTAGAACATTGTCTGGTACATATATAGATAATCAAAATTTTTGAAAAACATCAATATCAGGAACTGGAACAACTTGTTGGAACATCAACATCTACAACACAAAGCTTGAACATCATCATCTACAACATGGAGTTGGAACATCATCATATGCAACATAGATTTGGAGCATAATCACCTACAACACAAAGCTCAAACATCATCATCTACAGCATGAAGTTGGATCATCATCATCATCATATTCAATACAGAGCTGAAGTCTCATCATCATCACATCAACATAAAAATTGTTACATTGACAACAATGATAGCACAATGCTGGTTCATTAGCATGAAGTTGGAATAACATCAACATCCACGTGATAAGTATAAAAACACATTAGAGGAAATTTCAATTTACAATGGGCCTTCCAAAAATAATACAAATTCCATGTCATCATGTATTAGCCAATCAAAATTCTTTAAAATTAAAAAAGGGAGCACCTCTTAAACAAATTTTTAATANTATCTTAAAAAAACTACTTTTTTTGTTCGTATTTTCGACATATCTCCCTGTATGTTTACTCAAATTTTGATCAGGAGAGCTCTTTGGATGCAGAATTAAATTCTGCATCCAACGAGTACCCACTTGGCATACTTTTGATGGCCCCCACTACCCTAAAAACAAGAAGTAGCTAAAAAAAGTTGATGACAACATCATGATCACGTTTTTTCAGGTATTTCTTGTTTTTGGGGTAGTGGGGCCCATCAAAAGTATGCCGAGTGGGTACTCATTGGATGCAAAATTTAATTCTAAATACAACAAGCTCTCCGGATAAAAATTTGAGGAAAAACACAGGAAGATATGTCAAAAATATGAACAAAAAAGTAGTTTTTTATTTTCTTCCTCCAAAATTAATAAATATTATTTTATTATTTTAATTATAATTTTATTAATTTTCCTTAGGAGGCCCATTTTGAGTTGAAATTTCCTCTAATGTCATCATCAACATCTCAAGGCTGGAGCAAAATCATCTATGGAAACAGAATGAGGTGGGTGTATTAGCATCCAACATGACCCTTCCTTTCGGAATTATGGGATCATGGACAATACTTCCTTTTGGAATTACAATATTGATTCCAACACATTTGCATTGCTCATATGGTGTTTCGTTTTGGGATTATTAGATCAAGTCTTTACAACCCCACCGATACTGATCACAGGTGACACATACGTGCAGAAGTCGATCCTTACTTTTGGAATTGCAGGATCAATTCCACCAACCAACATCTTAGATGATCCTTTCTTTTGGAATTACGAGATCGTGTACACCAATTGACATCTTAGATGATCCTTCCTCTCAGAATTATGGAATCATGTCTAAAGATCAACATTTAAGATGATCCTTCCTTTCATAATTAGGGAATCAAGTCTAAGGATGATCGATCCCAACTAATCTACCAAATGTGATCAAGATACCACAGTATCATCAGTACTACTCTCCCTTTCAAGGGAGGTCCTTACATATAGCACCAAGATTGTCTCAGAAGTGCTCAAAGTTCACAAAAACAGAGGCTTAGTTAACACATCTACAACCTGCTCATCCATGCTCACATACTGGAGCTTTATATATCCCTTCTTCACCATGTCACAAATGTATAAATACCATATTTTTATGTGCTTTGTCTTATCATGGAACACAAGATTCTTTGTCATCTTCACGCAGCTTTTATTATCACAGTGGAATCCATCTCTAGATCGAATAGACATGATAACAACTTCTGAATCCATATGGATTCACAACTAGTGGAACAAGTTGTAAGATATTCCACTTCTGCAGTTATAGTGGGGATTTCTCCCCTACTACATGCAAAAGCACCAACCTTAGCTCATCTAGAGAATAAGGTAGAGTTCAATGATAAAAAAAAAGAAACTATACAATGATAACAATTTTTTTTGGGGTTTTTTCAAATATATAAAAATAACTAATGCATAACAAAATCAAAAATAAATTTTTTGAAAGTGGGCCACCATAGCCATCCTTGGAAGTGGTTTCACAGCTCCACGATTTGGGTCTCCAGTCTCTTCCACAAGTTGTTGTCAAATGGTGGAAATGGATCCAAATGGATATGGAGTGAACTCATGATGTTTCCAAATGGATAATGATGTTTTGGACCATTTTTAGTGGAAATACAATTTTGAAGGTCAAAACGAAGGAAATAATGATGGGAATATGATGTATGATTATGGTTTAGACCATAAAGATCTAGGTGAAAAAAAATTGTGTTAACATATTTCCCCCTAATGTGTGAGGGAAGGAGCTCATCATATGGCCGATAGACATCATAGGATCATAGGAAAATGGTGACAACGATGGAGATACTGGAGAGGACCGTGGAGGAGTGGAGCTTCCTTGTTCGAAGTAGATTGGATTTTGGTTTTGTATTACCTCTAAAAAATGGATGAGATACATATAATGCGTGACATGTATATGGATGAGGAGGGCATACCCATTCTCCCAAAGTATAAATAATGGTGATCAAAGCTCAAATAATGGGACCTAGTCAATACATATACAACATATGACACATAATGGTGGCCTCAATGGGAGGCTGAATACATAAACTGATATGAAGAACTGATACATAGGAAAAATGTCATTATCATAGAATGAAATATCATTTTGAACTGATGCTCTACTATATCTGGAAGTGTACGCAACTAGATAGACTCAATGATTGAGATTCAGGATCTATATGGTACAATATGTAGCATTAATTACTAGAGATATATGGAAACATGACAATGAGGAGCTTCTGAACACTGTCTCCAACGCAACCCAGAAATCACAAGGGACATGAGACTATATGGATCCCACAAATAGACTCACCAATGTGTTAGATTCAGGTAACAACTGGGGTCTTTGACCAAATAATGAACGGGATAATACCTTGTACGAATCTCAATGGTGTGATGATGTAGCTGAATTCAAGAATGTGAGACACAACCAACTTGAAAGGCACTAATGACTCCTTTCAAGTTGTCCAAGGAAATCATCAATGAGGTGAATGAAACCAGGATACATGGACCTCTAGGTATATCCTATGAAATATATGTGTTGACCTTGAAAAAGGGGGACCTGCAACTCATAAGGAAATGATGTTTCCTTGTTTATAACCGCAAGTGGGACAACCAAAAATGTGGAAAAATAAGGGGACTAACACAAAGAATAGGGGAATAAGGGAAGGGGAGTACATGGGACTCAATATTCCTTTGTTCAATGTAAGATGACAAGGATGAATTGGCATGAAATGAAATTAACTCATGGTCAGGGATAATTTTAGGGGCGAATTTTAGCCCAGTGGGCTATTTTTCCATGTTTTTCTCCCAAAAAAGATTCACCATTTTGCATTTTTTGAAGCCCTGTTCGCCCAATTTTGATGGGGTAAAAATTTTTCACCCTAAAAATCACCACATTATTATATAAACTAAAAATTAAAATATTTTTTGAAAAATATCACCAACCATTTTATAGTTGGTGTTTTAAGAATTGGTAATATTCACCAACATTTATACACTTTTAAATAAGTATGGTTCCTTAAAATCATCCCTACTCATGGGAAAGGGATGATATCTAGGAAACCGAGAAGATAACTACAATGGGAAATACTAGGGGAGGTAACTGGAATAGTGATATTCAAGGTATCCAAGAGAGACTCATTGCAAAGTACTTTGAGAAAAGGAGACCCACGAAAGGATATAAATATGCTCAATAGTTTAAGGAGCACGAAGAAGGGATATAAGTATGCTCAATATGATATGATCTCATGGATTTTTACCAAGCCTGAGAAGGTAAATGCTTGATGGTGTTTTCATTTTTAGAGAGTCTGAAAACATGAGGTAGACTCCAATGTGGTCTCTTTTTTATATGTAGTCTCCTAAGCCCGAAAAATGATAAAAGTGTACAAAGGAGGAATATCCCAACCTTAGGGGAAGAGAGACTCCTTTACCATAGGTAGTCCAATCAAGCTGGAAAAGGTTAAACCTATACTGATTGGATGGTCATTCAACCACTTTTATGAGAATGAATGAAACCAATTTTTCTCAGCAATATTTTTCTTGATGAGAAGGCTAGAAAAGAGCTTAAAGACAACCTATAATGAGATTTTTCATAAGTTATATAGCAATTGTCCAATAAAGCATAAAAGGATACAAAGGGAAGCGTTCCTATCTAGAATGTGCTAGGGTGGTCCTTCTCTTTTGATAGTCTACGTGGTCTAAAAAAGGATATAAATGAGGCCACATAGACGAACTTTAAAATACTTTAATGAGCGTGAAAGGAATCAAGCGTGATCAATGATCTTTTCATTCTTTTAGGAGTCATAAAATATCTTAATAGAAACTCCATAATGAGCAGTCGTGTTGATGTGTTTGTAACTTTGGAATGTATTCACTTATGTATTTCATATATTGTACTTGATTAGTCCCTGATGTTCCTATCGAGAGAATCAATAATGTAAATAAGTCATGTAAATTCATAGAGGTTAACCCTCCTTGTAAATCAGGGGTTAAAGTCCCCATAGTTGTGGGGCAGTAGGTTTATTAGACTCTTCTAGAGAATTCGGCCCTCGTAAGTTATTGTCAAGTCGGAAACTAGTATAAATAGAGAGAGAGACTCTCTATTTATCACACAATCACTCACACTTAGTTGTAGCGCATGAATGAGAGAGAAGGAGTAGGGATAAGAGAGAGAACAACTGCCGAAGATCATCTTATTATATTTGGGTTTTACTGCTACCATTGGTGCTTATTCTATCTTTGATAAAGTTGTGGGGTTTTGTTTTTTATGGTTTCCCCAAGGAAAATATTTTTGTATAATATCTCTTGTGATTGATTGATGTGCATGGTATTCTCTCATATAAAATCCTAAGAGAATATTGTCTAATTGATAAAAATCTAACATGGTATCAAAGCTAATCTAAGAAGAACACATTGTGTAGCTGCAGAAGCTAGAGATTCTTAATTTTTGGGTCTCTCTCCACAATCCATCAACTAAAGGAGGATAGTTTGAACCTCCATTGAAGGTCGCATATTTCTATCAAAGAAAAATCTGATTCTGATCATTTTCGGTTTTTGACCTACCACTACATCGGGAAATTAGGGATTTTAACTGAAGAGGAATTTTTGAGTGATACCAGGCTATGATTTCTCTCCTCCTCAAAATAGAAGTTAGAGACAAAAATCAAGGTTTTTGGTTGGGTAGAACTCCAGGAAAGTCAAACCCTAATTTTCCCTGGAACAAAAAAACTAGTACTGTAGAAGATTAGCCCGAGATCAAGTTTTTAGCTTCTCAAATTGGTAAGTTATAAAGCTTGAGGGAGATGATAACTTCCAAGCCTAGAAGTATAGGATCTCCATGGTCCTAGAATAAAATGATTTGGACTCTTACATCAATGAAGAGGTTCCAGTTCCATAGGGAGATGAGGCTAAGACCTTACACAAGAAGAACTTGATCATGGCGAAGAGGGTTATTGCTGATTCGATCAAGGATCACCTCATACCATAGGTGTCATCCCTAAAGACACATAAATATATGTTTGAATCCTTGACAAAGCTATTTGAAGGAAAGAACATAAATCAGAAGATGACTTTGAGGAACCAGTTGAAGAATGTGAAGATTCAAAATAAAGAGACCATACAGTCATACTTCACAAAGGTCTTCTAGATCAAAGAACAACTCGAAGCAGTGGATAAAGAAGTGGAGAATGTAGAGATTGTGATGACTACCTTGAATGGTCTCCCTAGGTCACGAGACTCCTTCATTCAAGGGATTTGTGCTAGAAGAAATCTAGTCACATTTAGTAGACTGTGGGAGGAATGCTCATAAGAAGAAGCTCAAATAGTAGCTCGAGAAGAAAAGATGGGAAGTGAATAGAAATCTCTCATAGTACACTCCAATAAAATAAGAAGGGATTATCACACCCCAAAGGTAAGCATTCTCACCAGAAAGGTAACTCAAGAAAACCTAACAGATATTTATCTAAACTCAGATGTTTTACTTGTGATGAGAGAGGACACTACGCCAGAGATTGTCCTATAAACAAAAATGGCTCTCACAAGAAGAAGAGAAACAAGAGAAGAAATCATGCTCATGCTATAGAGGATGATGAACCTTGCACAATGAGAATAAAACAAGAAAGTGATGATTCTTCAAGTGATGAAGAATATGTTTTGATTTCTGCTCTCACTGGAACTATCACACATGGAAGCAATGATTGGCTTATATATAGTGTGGATTCCAAACATATGACGAGATTCAAAGAATCCTTTGTGAAACATTCTGAACATGAGTCACCTCACAAGGTGAAACTTGGGGATGACTACTATTATCCAATAAAAGGTAGTGGTGAAGCCTCTTATAAGCTAGAATCTGGAAAGTACCATCTTACAACAAATATAGAAGGAGACTAGTTGAAGACTTTGAAGAAACAAAAGTACCCATAATTCAAGATACAACTATGAATGATGCAAATCAAGATGAAGATAAAGAAATATAAGAACCTCATGAACCTGTAGATTCACCCCAAGAGAAGAATCATCACAAGAGGAAACCTGCATGGGTACGAGAGGCTATCCAAGGTGCATAAAGATATGGCACTCTAGAAGAAATGCATAGAAAGAGGAAAAGAACTAGGTCCTGCTCCGGTTATGTAGACCTATTATGTGACATCATTGATAAAGAACCTTCCAACTATGAAGAATATGTAGAGAAAAAAGAATGGAAGTATGCTATAATCGAGGAGTACCAGTCGATCATGAAGAATGATGTCTGGGATGTTTTCCGTAGACAAAAGGGGAAGTCTGTTGTGACTTCCAAGTGGATCTACAAGATCAAGCATACTGTAGATAGTAGCATACAAAAATATAAAGCAATATTTTTGGCTCATGGCTTCTCCCAAAAAGAAGGAATAGATTATGAATAAACTTTTGTACCCATTGCCAGATACACTTCCATCAGATCAGTACTTTCTCCGGTTGTAGTAATGAAATGGAAGATACACTAAATGGATGTCAAGACTACTTTCTTGAATGGTGTAGTATAAGAGGAAGTGTATGTGGAGCAGCCACTCAGTTTTGAGACACATGACAGTGAGACTCATGTGTGTAAATTGAAGAAAGACCTGTACGGTTTGAAACAGGAACCCAAGACATGGTACGATAGAATTGAAAGCTTCCTATCTAGTTTGGGCTTTACTAAGAGTAAAGAATATTCCAACCTTTACTACAAGGTTGAAGAAGGAAACCCGGTGATACTCCTAATGTATGTAGATGAGATTTTTGTAATAGTTGTGGATGGGTTGATTGCTAATACAAAGAGGAAGCTTGCTGTCGAGTTTGAGATGAAGCACTTGGGTATGATGCACTACTTTCTAGGCATGGAGGTGTGGTAGAGTGCAAATGGAATCTTCCTAGGTGAAGGCAAGTATGCAGTAGAGATCCTAAAGAGGTTCAGGATGATGGACTGTAAGGCCATGAACACACCTATGGCATCGAACCTGAAGCTATTGAGTGATGCTTCATCAGAGACGGTTGATGCTATGATGTATCGTCAGATGATTGGGTCCTTAATGTACTTGACTAATACGAGAGAAGATATTTGTTTTACTGTGAACACCTTGAGCCAGTTCTTTATGGATCCAAGACATGTTCACCTGATTGCTGCAAATCATATTCTGAGGTACCTAAAGGGTATAGTTGATTATGGGCTCAAGTATGAGGTGGATCAAAAGTTTAACCTAGAAGGTTATGTTGATTTAGATTGGGTAGGTAGTGCCATCTAGAGGAAGAGAACTTCAAGGTGTTGTTTTAGTATGGGGTTAGGTGTGATCTCTTTGTTTAGAAAGAAGCAATCTTGTGTGGCACTGAGTATAGCCGAAGTAGAGTATGTCGCATCTTGTTCGGCTAGTTGTGAGGAAGTGTAGCTGAGGAAGCTACTATCTAATTTATTTGATATCTATTTGGATGCTACTTGTATATACTGCAACAGCTAGAGTTGTGTGAAGTTGTCATAGTACCTGGTGTTCCATGACAATTCGAAGCATATCAAGCTCAAATATCACTATATCGGGGATATGGTGCACAGAGGAGCATTGAAGCTTCAATTTTTTGTGACAGATGAGCAGATAACTGATGTGTTGACCAAGCCATTATCCAGAGTGAAGTTTGAGTAATTTAGGGAGAAGCTTGGTGTTCTCCAGTTCTAGGTTCCTTCCAAGAGGAAACAAATGAGTCCATGATCCTTTTGGACATGATGGCAAGCGAGTCTTACCATGCTCAGATGTAAGTGTGGAGCCCTTCTGACATGGTGGTAGGCAGGTGCTCCCATGGTCAGATGTAAGTGCAGAGCCTTTCTAAATTAGTTATATGTAAGTACAGATCCCATTTGACATGGTGGTAAGTGGGTCCTCGCATGTTTATATTTAAGTGCAGAGCCTTTCTGACTAGGTCATATGTAAGTGCGGATCCCTTCTGACATGGTGGTAGGTGGGTCCTCCCATGGTCAAATGTAAGTAGAGAGCATTTTTTATTGGGTCAAATGTAAGTGTGGAGCCCTTCTGACATGGTGGTAGGAAGGTCCTCCCAGGGTTAGATGTAAGTGTGGAGCCTTTTCGACTGGGTCAGATGTAAGTGTGGAGCCCTTCTGACATGGTGGTAGGCGGGTCCTCCCATGGTCAGATGTAAGTGTAGAACCTTTATGACTGGGTCAGATGTAAGTGTGGATCCCTTTTGACATGGTGGTAGGTGGGTCCTCCCATGGTTGGATATAAGTGCAGAGCCTTTCCCCAGATGATAGATGGTGTGTCCTATCATGCTAACATATGTAAGTGCGGATCCTTTCTCTACATGGTAGATGGTGTGTCCTACCATGCCAGTATATATAAATGTGGATCCCTTCCTTGGATAGTATATGGTGTGTCCTACTATGCCAAAGGATGTAAGTGCTGAGACTTTTTGACTAGGTTAGATATAAGTGTTGAGCCTTTCTGACTAGGTCAGATATAAGTGTTGTTCCTTTCTCTAGATAGTAGATGGTGTGTCCTGCTATGCCAGTAGATATAAGTGATGATCCTTTCCTTTGATTATAGATGGCATGTCCTATCATGCTAGTGGATGTGAGTGTTGGGACTTTCTGACGTGATGGTGGATGTGTTCCTCCCATGGTCAGATGTGAGTATTGGGAGTGCCTTTCTGAAATGGTGGTGGATGTGTTCCTCTCATGGTCAGATGTAAGACCTGGGAGGACCTTTTTGACTGGTTCAGATATAAGTGCTGAATAAGATGAAGACCTACATGGAGGCTAGGCCTGCAACCAACATAAAAATTGTTGGCTCTGTAGAACTTCCTATGATGACAAGAATTAAGAGATAGCACCAGTTTATCTAGATAGCGGAAGCAGTGATGATCCAGCTTTGATGATGATCCAGTCATGATCCAACTTTGATGATGATCCAGTCATGATCCAGTTTTGATGATGATCTAGTGATGATCCAAAATTGATGTTGATCCAGTGATGAACTAGACTTGATCCATAGAAGAAGACTTGTATTGATTAATTATGTCAAGAGAATATATTCCTAGTTAAGAGGGAGTGTTGATGTATTTGTAACTTGGAATGTATTCACTTATGTATTTCATATATTGTACTTGATTAGTCCCTAATGTTCCTATCGGGAGAATCAATAACTTAAACAATTAATGTAAAGTCATAGAGGTTAACCCTCCTTTTTGATCAGGGGTTAAAGTCCCCGTAGTTGTTGGGAACTAGGGTTATTAGACTCTCCTAGATAATTCAGCCCTGGTAAGTTACTGTCAAGTCAAAAACTAGTATAAATAGAGACTAAGCCTCTCTAGTTATCACACAGTCACTCACACTCAGTTGCAGCACATGAGTGAGAGAGGAGTTGGGATAAGAGAGAGAAGCTATCAGAGATCACTCACACTCAGTTGCAGCACATGAGTGAGAGAGAAGGAGTTGGGATAAGAGAGAGAAGCTGTCAGATATCATCTTACTATCTTTGGGTTTTACTATTGCCATTGGTGCTTATTCTATCTCTGAGGAAGTTGCAGGGTTTCCTCCTTTATGGTTTCCCTAAGGAAAATATTTGTGTCTATTGTCTCTTGTGATTGATTGTTGTGCATGTTATTCTCTTAAATAAAATCCTAATATAATCTATCTAATTGATAAAAATCTAACAACTCAAGCAGGGAGGAATTGTTCAATGTATGGAAAGAGGTCATGTTGTGAACATGGATGATAGGAATAATAGTGGAACATTGGCAGGGTCTCCTTGTGGGATCATGGATGGAGGTAAAAAAAGGCCAAGCTTTTAGTATGGATGGATTGAAAGGCTCATGAACATGCAAGTATGTTCTTGGGGTGATTCATGTGATGGCACAAAAATCAAGATGACTTCCAAGAAATGGCCCGAAAAACAGTAGGGAGGGAGGCAATCTAGTAGGTCTTTTATCCACCTGGGAGATTTTTTCGCAATGAATAAAACTTCCTATCCTTATAGAGGATATTCCATATGTGAGCATGGACAACTGAGGAGATATGTAGATGCCTCAACCTCCAGTATAGGTCTAGTGACCTGACGGTATGCTAGCATAGTGGTATCTATATTGTACATGTGATAGATACTGACAATATATGGTGTGCATGTGCATACGTGGGACCACACCCTCTAGCAAGGTACCAACGAGGCAGGGGCGAGGTGGAGGGGTTATTTCCACCCACTCATGTGAAAAGGATGCAACATATTGATACAATGGACTCACTATGACTATATATGGAGCGACTACTAGACAGGGTCACCGAATCATGGTAGAAATGATGCAAAGCAAGAAAGAAAAACTTTGACACAAGGATACTCATGGTGGTCAACTTTAGGCATAGAACCCCTTGAGGTAGAGCCCATTGTAGGTATTATTAAAGAGGTGGCCATCAGAGTCAATGAGTAGATATTCCCCCTTGCCGAGACATTGAGGGATAATGTAAGGGCCATACCACATGGAATCAAAATTTCCTTTCCCTATATTATCATTGGCTTGGTCATAGATGAGGACTAGGTCCCCCTCTCTAAAGGTGTGTGGGTGGACGTGGGAGTCATAGTGGGACATCAACCAAATTTTGGTTGCTTCAATCATTTGAAGAGTAGCATGATGGTCCTCAGTGGTTTGTTCAAGCAGAAGTAGGCATTGTTCTAATGGCTAAGTATCATGGAGAAGTTTGATGACAAGACGAAGTTACAGAATCTATAATTCGATGGGGAGAACCAATTCCACACCATGGCATAAGTGAAATGGGGTAAAATGGTGACAGGATAGATCAGGGGGATATTCCACAGTCGATGATGGGAAAGGACTACTAGAAGTAGAGATTGTGTAAATGGTATTGGTGGTGTCCAAGGAAGAAGCTAGAGAGTGGATCTCCTCAACGACACTAATGTCAGACTCATGGCAGTGCTTGTGAAGGTCACTAAGGAGCGACTGGTACTTGAGAAAGCTTGGAAAATGGTGAGTGTTATAACTAGATCTTGTTCTTAGTTTATCTGTTCTTTTTTTTCTAATTTTCAACCATTGTTTTAAAATGATTTTGCATTTTATGTTGATTTTAAGAACTCTTGACAATCAATAATTTTTGTTGGATTTAATGCTTTTAATCATTGAATTATTTCATTAATTTAGTTTTAAGGTTTGTATTTTTGGCTTACTAGTTAATATGTATATCTTTAAGCTTTCAAAAACTTATAATAAAATTTTGTTCCAATTTTGTTTTATAATATAACCCTCACTTTTTAGTCCTTTGTCAAATATTTTCATGAGGAGATTCCTGTAGCAACTCTGTTTTTCCTGTTTTTGTTATTATCATTGGGAGCATATTACAAGGTGATGGAATGAATTATGAAAAATAAAAAGAGGTTTTTGTCCAAAAAAACTCTCATTCAGAAAAATGTCACTCATTTTTGCAACAACTATTATTGTTTGAGAGATCCGAATTCATCTTTGTGGCATATTTTCAGGGTTTGAATTATTTAATAATTTCCCGTTTTAGTCACAAATTTACAGCACGTATTTCGATTAAGTTTAGGAGAATTTTTAAAAACCAAGAGAGGTTTTTGTTCATAACAGACTCATTTAAAAAAAACTCTCTTAGTTTTTGCACAGGTGTCCCAAATCGAGAGATAAGAAGGCATCTTTGGGACCCAAATTTTCTAAAATTTGTCAAGTTTCCCCAAATCCGAATTGTTGTTTTTGGGTTAATTGTCTTTAATATTTTGAGTTATCATGTAACTAATTGATTTAACTGTTTCAAATTTCAACCTAGAAGGTAGTTATGGAACTACTTTACCTTCGTAATGATAAAAGGAAGACAAAAATACAGTTTTGTGGTGGGATTTTTCACTCAAGGAGAGGCTTTTGGAGCTTTGATTTATCATGCTAGCATTTATAACTCTTATGTAAGTGGATGACTATTATTTATTATATATAAACTGATAATCCATTTTACCTGTCATGCTTTTTCATTTCTGATCTGGTTGATTTCTCAGTCTACATTTTCATTTCATGTTTAAAGGTTTATTCATGTAAATGTTTGTAGCCTATGGGTGGAATTGGTATTTCATGTGTAATGTTTATGGCTTATTGGGATGTGTTTGATCTCCTATTTATCCAACATGCATGATTCAGTTCTGTATTATCTTGTGGATGTTTATTTCCTCCTTTCTAATGAAGTTTTTAAAACCAAAACCCTAAAAGCTATTTTACTTAGTTTTATTTTATGAGATTGTGTTGGCTTGTCCTTTAGTAGTTTGAGGATAATTTATGGCACTAACATCTTCGGCGCCATTGTTGGGGATGAAGCTGAAGTATGTCTTCCGTGGGATATCATTATTCATTTGATTTTAAGAGATGAACAAAATCAGAAAATCTTTTATAGTACAATTTTTCATTGCCGACTCCACGATTAAAGATTCCACTGCAAGGATAAATTTGTTGACAGAAAGATGAAGAAGCCAAATGGAAAGACTAGGTATCAGCTTCTTACTTTCCTCCATGAGGTTTTGTTCATATTCATTAGTTCTTTCTTGTATTTCCCATTGCATGTCAAAATAATTATTTTTTGTTTTGACTATTTCGATGATCATAAACCTTCAGGTACATATCCCTCTTTGGAAGAAGAAAGTCTGCATTATTCTTGTTTTATTGATGTTGATCCTATTCCTTAATTTTAAATACATGTGCAACATGATAGAGATATACCCATATCTCTTGAACCTGATTATTCTGGTCATCTTGTAGAGAATAAAGTTGTTCTATTACCTTCTACTATCACTGCTGAAACTTGCAAATAGCCTGTTGAACCTCATTTTCAACTCACAGATTTCCAGTCTAGACTCAGACAGAAGATGTTTAAACCTCTTAGGCTGCCATCTCTCTTACATCCTTACCCTTCCTACTTCGTTGAATATCTTCCCCATTTTACTGGAAAAGAGCATATTATAGTAGAGAAGCATTTAGGATCTTTTCATAATTTCATTGATAATTTAGAAATCATGCATGAGGATGTTTTCATGAGGTTATTTTTGAAATCCTTTGCTGGAGATGCTGGGTTTTGGTTTCGAAATTTAAAAGCTGATTCAATTGGATCATGCGAAGAGCTACATGATGTCTTTTTCAAGTATTGGGGTAAGAATAAATCTTATGTTCAATTTATTTCCGAATTTTATAGTTTGAAAAGGGAGAATGATGAGCCAATTACTAAATTTAATTGGAGGTTTCAAATTTTTTATATCAGTATGCCCACGGAAATCAGACCTTCGAAAAAACTTGCTATGATATATTATGTTATGGCTCAACATTCATATCTTGTCTTTTTCCTATTAGAAAGGAAATCATCATCTTGAATACAATTGTTTGAGGATGAAAAAGGAGTGGAGGAGAACATCCAAGCTTGCAAAATGCTTTGAGATCAGGCTCATGTTGAAGATATACAAGCTTATGAACAAGAAGAAGAATGTAGGTATCATGCAGATTTAAGATAGTTTTCTTCATCATTTTCAGATTTTCATATGAACAAGGATATAAATGACACTTGTGTTGATTCTTCATATCAGTTTGATAACTTTTCTGATGATAATATACTTTCAGTGGATTATAGTAGAAATTTCCTAGTTCCTGCTATGAGATTATCATGTTATGAAGAAGAAGAAGTTTCTCTTCAACCTCTTACCATTGATATAAGAAATAAACTTCCATTCTTGACTTATGTTCACTTTCAGAATTTTATTTGTTCAATTTTTTATCAAGGGTTTTATTTAAAGGTCGAGAAGCAATTTGAAGAGCCCTTGGTTTCCATTCTTGAGCCAAAGTTTAAAAAGAACAGCAATGGAGAGGAAGAGAATGATTCACTTTATGATAAATATAATGAAGACATTGAAGTTTTAAATCAGAAATTTCATGATCCCGTGGCTTGTTGGGTGGAGTTGTATTTTTCAAAGGTTTCTAATGCTCCATATTTTGGCATACTTCCTATTTCCAGTCTTAAGTGTTAGCTGCTTATAGAATATTTATTGCATTTATCACATATTTTGTGGGTTTTCTCAAACAATAGCATGCATGGAATTATGATTCTCAGTAAAAGGGTTTCTTGGCTTCATTGGAAGTATGATTACACTTGATTGGGTTGTTTCCTCTGATTAGAAGTAGGAGTAAATAATAGAATAGTCTCGCTATATGAGCATGTAGATTCTTTTCAGTATGCTAGTTTTTAGTAGTATTTTGTCATTTCAGAGGTATGTGTTCATAGTTTGAGAAAGTTGAAGAGATTTCGTAAATGACTCCATCACCCAATGAATAAGGCACAAGGTCTACAGGTTCTTGAAGCCTCACAAGGAGGACTTCATCCTGAAGCAAGAGCCAGATGTTATAAATAGATCTTGTTCTTAGTTTATCTGTTCTTTTTGTCCTAATTCCCAACCATTGGTTTAAAATGATTTTACATTTTACGTTGATTTTAAGAACTTTTGACAATCAATAATTTTTGTTGGATTTAACGCTTTTAATGGTTTAATTATTTCATTAATTTAGTTTTAAGGTTAGTCTTTTGGGATTATTAGTTAATATGTATATCTTTAAGCTTTCAAAAACTTATAATAAAAGTTTATTCCAATTTTTCTTTATAATCTAACCCTCATTTTTTAGTCCTTTGGCAAATATTTTCATGAGGAGATTCGTGTAGCAGCTCTGTTTTTTCTGTTTTTGTCATTATCATTGGGAGCAGATTGCGAGGTGATGGAAATGAATTATGAAAAAGAAAAGGAGTTTTTTGTCCAAAATAGACTCATTCACAAAAACCTCTCTCAGGTTTACAACACCTATTATCGTTCGAGAGATACGAATTCATCTTTGTGGCATATTTTCTGAGTTTGAATTATTTAATAATTTCCTATTTTAGTCACAAATTTCCAGCACATATTCCAATCAATTTCAAGGGAATTTTTGAAAAACAAGAGTTTTTTTTGTTCATAACAGGCTCATTTAAAAAAAATCTCTTAGTTTTTTCACAGGTGTCCTGGATCTAGAGATATGAAGACTTCGTTGAGACCCAAATTTTCCAAAATTCGCCAAATTTCCCTAAATCCGATTTGTTATTTTTGGGTTAATTGTCTTTAATATTTTGAGTTATCATGTAACTAATTGATGTCAATGTTTCAAATTTTGACCTAGAAGGTAGTTATGGAACTACTTTAATTTTGTAACGATAAAAGGAATACAAACATACAGTTTTGTGGTGGGATTTTTCACTCAAGGAGAGGTTTTTGGAGCTTTTATTTCTCAAGCTAGAATTTATAACTCTTATGTAAGTGGATAACTGTTATTGATTATATATAAACTGATAAGCCATTTTACTTTTCATGCTTTTTCATTTCTGATCTGGTTGATTGCTCAGTCTACAATTTCATTTCCTGTTTAAAGGTTTACTCATGTAAATGCTTGTAGCCTGTGGGTGGAATCAGTATTTCATGTGTAATGTTTATGGCTTATTGGGATGTGTTTGATCCACTATTTATCCAAATTTCATGATTCAGTTCTGTATTAGCTTGTGGATGTTTATTTCCTCCTTGCTAATGAAGTTTTTAAAACCAAAACCCTAAAAACTTGTTTTACTTAGTTTTATTTTATGAGATTGTGTTGGCTTGTTCTTTAGTAGTATGAGAACAATTTTTGGCACTAACAATGAGAATAATGACCATATAGGTTGCAAATTACATAAGGATGGTTGGTTCGCAACAAATTGTTATTAACCACTTGCGGATCTGGGAGATTGACTACTAGGGCGTGGGTGAGAGGGAGAGGTAAGTCAGGAAAATTCTGTGTCGCATGGCCTTGGAGATCTCACAAAGCAAATATAGCAGTCAAACGGGGTTTTCTTGGCTCTTTGGTTATCTTTCCCCTAGTATTCTTTGGAGGAGGAGGGGAAGGAATAGAGACAAGAGTAGTCTTTGGTGGACCATGAGGTGGGTGCAACATTGTCTCAATAGGTTGGATGGGAGTCAATACAACTTGGGGGGTTGGGGTAGGGGTGGGTGGATTGAGGTACTGGATAGGAATGCCCAAAGTGAACCCAAGTAAGTTTATACTAGCCATGACAATATTTCTCACAATGTCATATGGTGGTAAAATGAAGGGAATCATGTGGACATGGAATGAACCGTAATAATTCCTCGAGGATTGTGGTTGGGGTTGCGACTGAGGTTTCGAGTAGGTCAGAACTCTATGGGATATGATAGTGCAAAAATATGATATATCAGTTATGTTACCACTTAAGTTGTACTTAGTGGTTTTTTATCAAATGATCCTGGTGAACTGGACAATGATGATTTGTTCGGACTTCAGAAGACCTTCAGAATTGCTTCTAGGTAGTCCTTGTTGTACTATATCACATGTTCATACCCCATGGGGGAGTTGTAATAAAATGTTGTAGCATGATAATGTCTGTAAAAGGCTCAAAATCTTAGACTTTATTTGTCAATCTGATCAGCCCAGAGTGTTTTTTCCCTTGGTTATTATTGGTTGTTGAATGACTGATAATTTCTGATTTTTTCACTCAATACCTCCAAAGTTGGGGTGGTCGGCTTGGCATTTATGCCTATTGAGGTTATTAGAGTCTATGTGTAAATATATAAACATCCTAGGAATTATGTTCGAGTTATATGAGCATGTCTAAGTCCCCCCAGGTTTTAATTTTTAAGTTTTTTTTTAATTTTAATTTTTCCAAAACTTAGGCTATTTTTTAATAGTCTAAATGGAAAATTTGGTTTTGTAATAAAAGTGGGCTCATGAATCAATTTTAGTCATGGGGGTGCTCATTTTCAAACTCAGAGCACCATGTAAACCCACAATTCCTAAGTTTTGAGTGATTTTCCCATCACTTAGGTCAGAAAACCCTAAAAATCAAATATTGATTATTTTAATTAATAAATTAATTAAATAATGGAGAAAACCCCAAATCCTAAATCAGTGGGATTTGCTCTGATTTGACTGAAATCAGTCTAATCGACTTGAGATTGACTGGAGTTGACCATTCCTTGACAGAAGGAGGTGATCTAGGCTAAACTAGGAGTGCACCACAACATGCAATCATGGGAATTGTGCCCTCTCTCTCTCCTCCACATGTGTGGGCCCATCTAGATGAGTTTTGGTGGATGTTTCTGTTAATAGGTTGAGGTGTCAGTTTGATCAGCTCTCCAATTGACATTTTCACTTAGTGAGACTCATATCAGACTCAGTGAGACACAGATTAGGCTCAGACTGAGTCCACATACAGCTGCAGTCTCTCTATCCTTGGGAAT
This sequence comes from Pseudotsuga menziesii, assembly GCA_001517045.1. Taxonomy (NCBI): domain Eukaryota; kingdom Viridiplantae; phylum Streptophyta; class Pinopsida; order Pinales; family Pinaceae; genus Pseudotsuga; species Pseudotsuga menziesii. Next base: position 194,070 of record LPNX010302245.1, read on the forward strand.
TGTTCCCCCCTGGGCTAGATTTTCAATTTTTGTTATAAATAAAGATCGATTTTCCTCTTCCAAGCTAGTTAGAGCTGGATTAAAGAGTTGTTGTTATTGTATTGTTTGCTATTTTGGAATAAAAAAATATTTGGAGGCAATATCTATGGTGTAATGCTTTTCATGTGTGGATGGTGATTGTTAAGTGTTTATGAGGTATAATCTGTATTATTGATCATTGATTTTGATGGTTAATTGTTGGCCTTGAAGGAGAGCTCCATCCCATTGGGGTAAGAGATCATTCTAGTTTGATTTATGCTCTTACTATTGGCTTGTTTCATATCTCTTGGATTTGCACGTATTTTAAGTTTAATTGCATACTTTCTAATTGTCTTTTTCCAACAACGCCCATGTTTTAACCATCTGTTTATGCAAGGATTTCTAAGTTACAGGTGATATCACATGTAGAATAGGTTGAGATAGTTTGAATCTCCCTCATCTTCAGGATCATTTTGAGGACATAATCCCTTGGTGTTCCACCAAAGCAGACTCCAAAGCCCAACATTCCCAGGCTTCCAACACTCTTTCTATCTCTTCCTCCTTCTAAAATCAAAATTTGACTTGGTTAGTTTGTTTACAAGTTTTGATATTATCTAGATCTATTATCTTATAGTAAAACTTAACATATATCTATTGTCTCAAGGCTCATAATCTAGATCTTGCCCCTTAAAAGTTTCATAAGTATTCTAGATCTAGTTTTAGGGAAATTGTCCTTTTTGCATGGCATTTTAAAGAGAATCCATATTTTACATGCATTAGATTTATATTTTCTATTTTAAAAGATAAAATCTAGGAATCATTGCACATCACATTTTCTTCCCTAAAGGAAATCCAAGTTGCTTTCCTTGGTTCATTTTTTACATTTTTTACTAGTTTTAACTTAGTTTGTTTTTGTTTAAAGTAAGCTGACCCAAACGTACTTTAAAAGTAATTTTGGGCATATTTAATTTTAATAAGATCATTTTTTTTAGCATTTATAACATAAATAGGAGAATCTGCTGTTCAAAAGTGACTTTCGGGCCATCTGAATTCCCCTAGGGGTCTCTCGTTTTGATTGTAATATTTAATTTTGTCACTTTGTAAGATCTTGGTTTCATTTTGTATAGGAAACAAGAGGAATCATATAATTTCTATGATATTTTAACCATTTATAATAAAAAAATTCTCCGAATAGGCTCTTTCAAGCCCATTCCCCATCCCCCCAAGGGGGATTCACGTCCTTTTTTCGTTTTTTGCATTTTCTTATTTTTTTTGCTCTAGATTAGTTTCATTTATACATAAATATATACTTTGATTAATTTTATCATATATTCCATATTGCAAGGTTAGTAACTTTAATACTTACCCCACGACTTCCTAATTAACCCGAAAGAGGAAAGAGATGTGTGGTAGGACTAATTCGAAAACTTGTGGTTTGTTTCTTTTTTGCTACTTCATCATTAGTTTCTGCAAGTTTATAAAATCAACCCTCTTCTTGATTCCCGGATTGAGGTCCACTTGGATGGAAAGAGGTTCTTGGAGGGTTTTCTTTCTAATTAAAAAACACTGCTTAAAATTTACTAAAAAATACAAAGACTCTGGTGTGTATGCTTTGTGTTTTGGCTATGGTTCATCTGATCCATCAAGCTGCATCAAAATCAATGTGAGTGAGTAGATTAATTAGGTTTCACCTTCCCCAATTAACCGCCATCAGGTGAAAATCCAATGCCTCAATCAAACCGTAAACAGTGGAAAAATACCCAAAGGAAGTGGGAACTTATGGATAGTGACCTAGATGCACCGATCTATGTTACACCCTCAGGTGTATTATGAACACAGTCTTAGAGACTCCATTCAGCCCACATATTCCTTAAGGGTATCTGTGAAGGTTTCATTTTTGGACATAATCCAAGTACCCCTCGGGTATATCTGGAGTCCCCTTTCACCTAATTTAATCCACTCATTTTTCACATTAAATTAAAACATACCAAGAGACATTTGCAAAAAATTCACTCCAAGCATATGCAAGTACATTTGATTATGCTGTGACTCCATTTTAAGGCACTGGTTATTTGTTTAAATCTTTCGATATATATATATATATATATATATATATATATATATATATTATGTGTCAACATTACGCTTACTTGTGATCATTTTTCATCTTGTCATATATGGTTGTTAATGGTTAAGTTCAAACTCCTAAACAACTTATTCAATTCAACACCATCATACTAAAGTAATTTTCCTTAGTAACTTAATAGGGTCTACCCCCCTTTGCTTCGTTAGGAGTTGAGCCTAAATGGAGGATTCAAGAACAAGGTGACATCCTTGACTTGAGACTTGCCCCCAAGGACACATTGAGTGGCTTGAATATTTCTGCCACGTCCCCCCCAGGTGTGTGAAAGGCGACAACACTTTTTGGCGCCATTGCCAAGGATAAATATTTTTATTACCGAGTACGACTTAGGTTAAATTTTTTCTAAACAAATAAAAAGATAAAAAACAATTGATTAATCTTGTCTTTAAAAAACATAAAAATTAAAACTCAATTCATTTGGCAACTCCATTATCTAACATCCCTTCAAGAAATGCTACCCGAAGAAACTGCCGGCAATTATTCAATCCTCTCCTTGATCCTGAAAGATTTATTAGAGAAATATTGAATAGGTAGACTTCTCGTAGAAACCTTGAATATTTAGGAGACCAATCCCTCTTAGATACCCATCACATATTTGTAGAGAGTCATATTCACCAATCTCAAGAAATGAATGAATTATTTAAACCCCTTTACTTTTCTCAGATAGTAGGTGCTCCCCATGACATTCCAAATGATGCTATCAAGAAGCTCCCCATATTTCAGGGCAATAATTCCATCACTTCCAAGTCTCACCTTCGAAAGTTTGAAAAACACCTAGTTAGTTATTGCAATGATGCTGCCCATAACCATGACGATGTCAAAATGAATCTCTTTGCTTTATGCTTAGAAGATGATGCTGTAGAATGGTACTTTGACCTAGATGATGATTCATATAAAAATATTAGTGAATTCCAAGATGGTTTTAGGAAGAAATGGGGAGAAAAGAAGGAATCAAGACATTTTCTTGCTACACTTCATAGCATAAAGAAAATGGAGAATGAAACCATGGATGAATTTAACACTAAATTCAAGTGTGTGGTTGCGGACCTTCCTAGAGACATTGAATCTTTCACCGGTGACTTAAGGTACCAGTTGAGAGACAAAGAGCTGGCCAATCTAAAAACTGCCTAGGAGTTGGCCGAGAAAATAGAAAAGAATATGCAATCTTCAGGAAATTCCAACATTTCAGGTTACACTAGGGGAAACACTTCCTACAACAAAGAGACCAAGGGAAAAGCTGTTGAATCAGAAGAAAAGGGAACTTCTACAGATCCCATGGAAAAGTTGGCGGACATGATAAAAAACTTGGTTACTAGTCAAAATCAACAAATGGCCAATCATGCTGCATAGTTGAATCACATTCATAATAGAATAGTGACAATGGAAATGAATAATGGACTTAGGAACTTTCAGCCTAAGAAAAATCAGATGTATTAGAAGAAATCCCCTCATCAAGAACCTAGGATCCCAAACCAGTTAGACTCAGCTAACATGGTAGAGGATTTAATTCCATGGTGTAGACCTTGTGAACAATTCCACCAACAAAGAACTTGTTATGTTGCAAATCAAGTCATGGAACATGGACTTCCTGAGGTCAGTAATCAGGAAACAACTTCAAGTGAGCCTGATCATGTATACATGGTAGGACAAACCTACCCTTTGTCAAACCAGCATTGGCAGCAAGCCACAAATTACAATTATGAGAAGGACCTCCTTTCTAGATTCTATGGTGAAATGCCTACTCCAGAAAGAATTTAGGAAATGAAGAAGGCTAGATTCAAGGGTGCAGTTTATCGAAGGAAGGAGAAATATTCACCAGCTAAACAATACAAACCTAAGGTAACCACTCCTCCTCTCCCAGATCCCCCTATTATCCCAGAATCAAATATTGACATGGGAGAATGGATAAGTAATGCTAAGGTTTTTGTTTATGCAATTGATGTCCTTAAAATTCATGGTAAAAAAGAAAATTTGTTTAAAGCCATAGAGGATAGTCAAAATAAAAATCATGATGTTGTCAAAGAGGATCCTCTCCCTAATAATAATGTTATGTTTGAAGTTGAACACACTGAACCTATGGATATGCCTATAGTCCTCAATAGTGTTGATCTGAAAAGAGAAGACCACCCACCTTTTTATGTCTCTCTCTTAGTTGATAACCTTCTCCTTCATAACTGCATCTTAGATTCAAGTCCTTCATCAAATGTCATGACAAGAAAAGTAATGGAACAGCTAAATCTAAGGATCACCTAACCCTACCACAATGTTTGTTCAATGGATGCAAGAGAAGTTGAAGTGGTAGGGATAATCTTAAATCTACATGTTAATTTTTCCAAGTATCCTAACATTGACATGTCGATGGATGTGGTAGTGATTGATGTGCCAAATAATTGGGGTATGTTACTATCCAAAAAGTGGGCCGCAACTCTTGGTGGGTACATTCAAATGGATTGGACATATGCTAGTATACCTGAGTTAGAAAACACTAGGGTGATACTCCATAGAGAAAAGATAAGGAAACAACATGTAGAAAACCCTGAAAACCCTAGAAATGAATTTGTACATTGCACTAATAACTTTGGAAACTATGCTATATTGTCCAATTTCATGGCCCCTATTAAGGAAAACAATAAATATGAAAAGATAGATGTGTTTTGGAAAATGTAATTTTGTTCGGGTACATAGGGTACTCCCAAAAGACCGAACACCTTGAGCAACTGCTTCACACAAATAAATCACAGATCAACCCACCGATGTTTGTCACATGGTTAAAACCCTCGAGAGGGAAACAATCCACGGCCCCAACCAAATAGCTACTTGGAGAAATATATTATGCAAAATAAATAAAGTTACATATGAGCTTCTCATAATCGATCAACTAGCCAAGGACCCTCCATGCTCTTTAAATAAAGATCATGGACCAATCATGTGTTAAGCCACGGATCAATGGTAGGTATGATATAAGAGAAGTTGAATCGTCGGATCACTCTATGTCTAGAGCATATCATGACCATCAAATTAGAATATTTACAAATGCATACTAAAGAAACACACTTTACCTAACAGATATATTACACAAGTTGATCTTCACTAACTCCTAAGTGTCTAAATATCCTAATATCCCCCCTTAAGAACAACTTGGAATAGGATTGAAGAATTTACAAAAGCGACACTATTAGGAGAAGAAAGGAGGCATTAGAGCCTATCACCCATTAAGGACACAATCCTGAACTCCTAACATTGATCGAAGTTTAGATAGCTTCACTTCTGTAAGAGACTTGGTGAAAATGTATGCAACTTGATCATATATAGGGCAATAGAGCATTTCAAGAACACGATCATGAAAAATATTTCTGATGAATTGCATGTTTAGATCAATGTGTTTGCTGCATTGATGTAGAACTGGATCTTTGGCAAGCTTGATGGCACTTTTATTTTCACACCAAATTGGAGTAGGCTGCTGCTGCTCGAATCCAAACTCTGAAAGAATCTGTCGAAGCCATAAAGATTCTTGACTGGCATTAACTATAGCTCGATATTCTACTTATACTAAAGAAAGAGGAAGAGCTTGTTGTTTCTTACAAGCCCAAGTGACAGGTCCATATCCCAAAATGAAAACATAACCTGTAGTATAATTTTGATCATCAAGATCACCAGCCCAATCTAAATCAGTGAAACTAACCAACAAAGGTTTCTGCCCTATACTATAATGAATCCCAAACTAAATTGTACCTTGAATATATCGAAGTATTCTTTTTGCTACTTTCCAATGAATTTCATGAGGAGTTTTCATATAACGGGAAACACGACCAATGGAAAAGGAAAGGTCAGGATGGGAACGAGTCAAGTATAAAATACTACCAACAAATTGATGATACAAGGTGGCATATACTTCAGGGGAAGTACAAGTGGTAGAAATTTTGAATCCAGAATGGAAGGGAGAAGGGGTTGGTTTACAATCTTCCATGTGGAAGCAATGAAGAAGGTCACAAGGATACTTAGACTGGGAAAGAAAGATTCCTTCTTTGGTTGCAAGACTTGGAGACCAAGAAAATAATGCAAATGTCCTAAGTCTGACATTTCAAAAGTTTTCTTAAGTCTGGATTTCACATGGGTTATAAGTTTAGAGTCACTACCAATAAGGATAAGATCATCAACATAAAGAACAAGTATGATGACATGGTTTCCTACTTTTTTGGTATAGACATTTGGGTCAGAATGGCATCTAGAAAAACCAATGTCAAGGAGAAAGCTATCTAGTTTGGCATACCAAGCTCTAGGAGCTTGCTTAAGGCCATATAAGGATTTCTTAAGGAGACAAACAAGGCTAGAGTTATCCTAAACATATCTAGGAGGTTGTTCCATGTAAATTTAATCATGTAAATCACCATGTAAAAAGGCAGACTTGACATCCATTTGATGGACTTCCCAGTTATGTAAGGCTGCAAGGGAAAGAACAAGGCAGACAGAATTCATTTTTGCAACAGGAGCAAAGGTTTCAATGTAGTCAATTCCTTAAACTTGGGAAAAACCTTTGGAAACTAACCTTTCCTTAAGTATTTCAACACTTCCATCTGATGCATACTTAGTTCTATACACCCATTTACATCTGACAAGTTTTCTTCCTTTTGGAAGAGAAACAAGATCCCAAGTATCGTTCGCCATTAAGGAACAATATTCTTCATCCATAGCTGCATCTCAATCTGATTTCCTGAAGCTTCTGCAAAAGTTTCTGGATCATGATTCTCAGAAACTTGAGCCAAAATAGAAGAGGCTCATTGAAACTAAGAAAGTGTTTGATGTTAATCTCTAGGATCACTGACAAGATCACCAGCTGCTTCACATGTTGAACATACCCATCGAGGAAGCATTAGTGATGGTGTAATTGGAGGAACATGAGTAGGTGGAGGTGGATTTTCATCCTCACTGTCATCATCAGAAAATGGAGTTGGAAACCTGTTAATGAAGTTGGAACAAGAATAAGAAGAAGGCACAATCACTGAATCAGGCTCGCAAGCCAAAGATGGCACACCCACCAAGTCAGGCTCATAGGCCAAGATATTTTCATCAAATTTAACATCTCTTCTAATGATTATATCATGTGAATGGGTTGAAGAAGTCTATAACCTTTTACATCTTCATAATATCTAACAAATATACACTTTTCACTTTTAGGCTGCAATGCTTTCTATTTTTCATCCGGAATGTGAGCCCATGCTTCACAACCAAACACACGAAAGTGACTTACATCTGGTTTAATTTTACTCCATGCTTTTTCCAGTGTTATACCTTGTAAAAATTCAGTGGGTGTGCTGTTCTTCCATTCAGCTACACCATTTTGTTGTGGTGTGTATGGAATAGTGTGTTGTTTTTGGATTCCTTGTTCAATGTACAAAGTAGTGAACTTGTTGTTAACATATTCTCCTCTATTGTTAGATCTTAACTTAATAATTTGATGACCAGATTGTTTTTCCACAAGGGCCTTGTAGGACAAGAACATGTTAAATACTTCACTACTAAGTTTTAGGAAGTAAACCCAAGTGCATCTGGAGTAGTCAGCAATGAAAGTTAAGAAATATTTGAAACTAGAAAAGGATGCATATGGAAGAGGGCCACACAAGTCACTATGCACAAGCTCCAAGGGAACCGAGGCATGCCAAGAGGCACATTTGTCAAAACTGTCCCAATGATGTTTTTCGAGTACACAACCAGAACAAACACCATCCTTGCAAGATACCATTGGAAGACCAGTCACCATATTGTCTTTACATAGTTGTTGCAATGAGTGATAATTTAAGTGACCAAATTTCTCATGCCAAAGTTTGCTCAAGTTATCACTATGAGTAACAAAAACTGAAGGAAAATGTGATGACCCAAATTTGTTAAATTTGTACAACCTGGTAATATCATCAACAATTCTAGTAGCAATCACATTTTGAATATTTTTAAAATCATTGATTACAACTTGGTGAGGTGTAAACATCACAGTTTTACCTTCACCTGAATGATTAATTTGATAGACTAATAACAAATTGTGGGAATTTTTTGGAACACATAGTACATCACTGAAATGACCATTTTCTTATAGAACTATTCCAAATCCTACAACACTTAGAGATCTATCATCACCAACAAATATTTGTTTGGTGTTACATTTTTGCATAGTAGAAAAGATGGCTTGATTCTTAGCCATATGATAAGATGCTCCAAAATCAATGAGCCATTCAATTGAAGTAGAAGAAGAAGATGCAATATAAGAGTAACAAGAAGCACAAAGTGCATGTCCATGAGAGGTAGATTCTGAAGATGAATCTAGGCTGATGTGGTGCTTCTTCATTGCTACTTCCAAGGCTGCCATCTTCTTGAAGCACTTAGACTCATCATGATTATATTTCCGACAAAAATTGCAATGACGCTCAGTCTTCTTTCCTTTTGGATTAGATCCTTTGTCATTTTTTAAAGAAGGAGCCGAGTGAGAGGGTTTGGGACCCTTGTTTTTTGGCTTATTATTATGAAAATTCTATTTCTTGGGAGGATTGGACTTTTCTTTTTGTTGGGACAATAAGGCTTTCCCAGATGTATCTTCATTGTTAATTATTCCAAGATGAATGAGCTTATCTTGCTCTCTAATTAAGGAATCACAAAAGGATTCAAGACTAGGCTCTTGATAGCTAGCTGGAGTTAAGGATTCTTTTATGGAGTAGAATGTAGATACAAAAACAAAATATGTAGGTCCAAGTTTGGAAAGAATATGATAAATACATTGTTTGCCTTCTTTCTTAATCTTGCATTCTACACATAAGAGTCTAGGAGTTTTATACTTAGATAAATAGTCTTGAATGCATGAAAAATCATTTGGATTCAAGGAAATCAACTCATTCTCAAGTTGATGACCCCTAATTTCATTGTTCTTACCAAACACAGATTCCAACTTTTCCCAAGATTGATCAGGTTCATCAATTCTAGATATGTGGAATCGCAAATTAGTAGAGATTAACATCCCAATCAATCCATGATCTTCATCACATCTATTTTCCCATTTGATTTTATTATCATCATTAGTGGGTTATATTTCTTTCCCTGAGGTTATCCTGAAAATTCCCCTACTTCACATAACATCCTCCATACAAGATTTCCATGAGAAATAGTTAGAACTTGTAAGTATAATATCACAAGGGGTCGACATACTATAAAATAATGACTGAAAGAATAGAAACTAACCGTTTGGATGCAAAGAGCTCGAAAAAATTATACGGTTTTAAAAAATGGCACTGAAAACTGATTCTGGATGATGAAGTTATGCTTAATCAAAGAAAATGTTAAAGATGTCCCCAATAGTGATGTGGCAGATATTAACTTGACCAGCTAAAAAAAGAGCCCCCCTTTTCCCAATATCAACCTTTGACAATCACTTTACAATAAAGTTGCTTTTAAGTGAATCTCTTTTGTAGAAAGTGATGTTTACTTTTACAATAATGTTACTTTAAATAGTGCAGCAATAAATTAAGAGACTTAAATGGCTCACCTTTTATTTTATTTTATTTAAGTGAGATGCAATTTTACAATAAAGTAACTTGAAAATAGAAATTGCATGCACTAAAAAGTAGATTAATAAGACTTGAACTCAAGACCTTTTAAGGAATAAAGCAACTTTCGACCAAGTGAGCTAAGTTTAAAAGGTACGTAAAAGAATGGAAAGAGGAAGAGGGCCTTTTTTTTACTCTTCTCTCTCGTTCTTCGTGCTTGCCTTTTTTTCCTGCAAATCACAAAAAAAAACAAAAAACAAAAACAAAAAAAACTTTTTCCACACAATGGGGTTAGCTCTTGGTTAGCTTACCTAGAAAGTCTATATTTTCAATTTTTCTCATTGTTTCTGATTTTCCGTGATCACACAAGGTGCACGGCAAAGAGCATACGTATCTAAGAAAACAAGAAAAAAACTTTCCCTTTCTGTTTCTGATTCACTGCGATCACACAAGGTGCATGGAAAAGAGCATACGTAGCCAGGGAAGGCAACAATCCAAAACTAAAACAATAAATATCTAATAATAAAACTGAAAAAACATGAGAGATTTAAAAAAAATTAAACAAATCCATCACCATAACATCATACCTTCAGATTTGCCAAAACGGGTGTTTCTAGATCAAACGAAAATGGTTTTTGATGAAATGAAAACTATTTCCCATTGGAAATGATGCTCCAGAATCAATGGAACAGTTCCCACATGCTATGAATGCATAGAAACTCTAGAACCAAAAATCCTTTGAAATTTTCAATAACACCAGTTCCATATCTTGATCAAAACCGAAAGTATCTCTTCATCAACACTTTGATACCATGTTCGGGTACACAGGGTACTCCCAAAAGACCAAACACCTTAAGCAACCACTTCACACAAATAGATCACATATCAACACAATGATGTTTGTCACGTGGTTAAAACTCTCAAGAGGGAAACAAGCCATGGCCCCAGGCAAATAGCTACTTGGAGCAATTGATTATGCAAAATAAAGAAAGTTACATATGATCTTCTCATAATCAATCAACTGGCCAAGGACCCTCCATGCTCTTTAAATAGAGATCATGGACCAATCGGATGCTAAGCCACAGATCAATGGTAGGTATGATCTAAGAGAAGTTGAACCATCAGATCATTTTATGTCTAGAGCATATCATGACTGTTGGATTAGAATATTTACAAATGCATACTAATGCATACTAAAGAAACACACTTTACCTAATGGATATATTACGCAAGTTGATCTTAACTAACTCCTAAGTGTCTAAATATCCTAATAACTTTGATGTGGCTTATTCTAAAGCCGGAAAGGGTGCAGGTATCATGATCATCTCTCCTTCAAATAAAATATACAACTTTTCTTTCAAGTTAGAGTTTGAAGCATCAAACAATGTAGCTGAGTATGAGGCATTGTTTCTAGGGTTAGAAACCCCTAAATCCATGGGGATAAAGATGTTGAACATAAAAGGTGATTCTGACTTAGTTTTCCTCCATATTAAAAATCAGTATTAGTGCAAAAATGACAGACTAAGGAAGTATAGAAATGCCATATGGGACACCATGGAATGGTTTGATGCACTTAATATTCAAAAGGTTCCTAATGAAATGAATGGGTTAGCAGACGAGTTGGCAGTAGTAGCATCCAACTTCCAGCTTTTAGATGAAATGATTAATGGGAATGGAAAAATGGAAATTAATTTCAAACTGTCAATTCCAGATAATGTAGATCACTGGTAGGTGTTTAAATATGATAAAAAACCCTTGATATTTAACCATAATCTCGAAGAGTTTGAAGGTTTCAAGATCAGTTATCAGTAGGAGGGTAAAGAGTATCAGGAATGTGAGGATAATGAAAGGAATCACATCCCGAGTAGCCTTATATCTTTTGAAAATTTGTTTGATCGATAAGATCGTCATAAAAACAAAAAAAAGAAATAAAAATTGGGTATTATATGGAAATAAACATAGGAACTGATAAGGACCCCAAGTTAAAAAAAATTGGAAAATGTACTTTGAAAAAGGAAAGGAACAGTTTGATCAACTTAATCAAAGAATATACAGATGTGTTTGCCTTTAGTTATGATGAACTTAAATCCTATCGGTAAGATGTGTTTCAACACACTATTGCCCTCACTAAGGAGGCTAAGGAAGTCAAGCCTTTCCGACAAAAAATTAGGTGAATAAATCCTAATTTGGCCCCCATTGTGTAGAAGGATCTTCAGAAGATGTTAGTAGCATGGATCATAGCACCTACAAGACATTCAACGCGGCGCTCCAACTTAGTCATTGCTAGGAAGAAGAATGGATCAATTAGAATATGTATAGATTTCAGAAATATGAATACATCATGCCTTAGAGATAATTACCCATTGCCTGACATGGAAACATTGCTTCAAAGAGTAACGGGATTAGGAATGATGTCCATGCTGAATGGCTTTTCTCGTTATAACCAAGTGTTGGTAAATAAAGAGGATCAACATAAAACTACATTCACCACACCCTTGGACACCTATAAATTTTTAAGAATGCCTTTTGTCTTATTAAATGCCGGTGCCACCTTCCAAAGAGCCATGGATTTTTCCTTCAAAGAACTTATAGGAAAAATAATCAAAATATATCAAGATGACTTAACTATTTTCTCAAAAGAAATATCTGACCACATAAGTCATCTTATGTAGGCTTTCATAAGATGTCATAAATATGGTATTTCCTTAAACCCTACCAAGTCAACATGTGGGGTTGATGAAGGAAAGTTGAAGGGACACATCATTTATAAGGATGGTGTCAAAGTAGATACTAACTCGAGTTGAAGCCATTGAAAATTCCCCTTGCCTCAGAATCTTAAAGCTCTCCAATCTTTCAATGGTCAGATCAATTTCATAAGGATATTCATCCCAAATTTAGTGAAACTAATGAAGCCTCTACAAAAATATTTAAAGAAAGATGCTAAATTTGAGTCGATGGATGAAGGGAAAGATGGTTTAAAGTCTATCAAAGATGCCATATCCAAGTCCCCAGTCATGATCAGTACATATTATTCCAAGGAATTTCAAATATTTTCCTTTGCCTTAGAGGACACCATTGTTGGTGTTTTGCTTCAAAATAATAAGGAAGGACAAGAGAAACCTATAGCCTTTATGAGTAGATCCTTGCAGCATTCATAGTTGAAGTATACCACCATGGAGAAACATGCTTATGCCCTTGTCAAGTCCCTTAAACATTTTAGAACTTATGTAGGATACTCCAAAATCATTGGGTATGTACCCCATGTAGTTGTCACAAATATCATGTCTCAACAAGATTATCTAGGAATCAGGGGTAAGTGGATTTCAAATATTCAAGAGTATGATTTAGGGTTAAAACCTACTAAGTTAATTAAAGGAAAAGGTATTGCAAAGATGTTGACCCAAGGAAAAAAAAGACTTAGGAATAATCTGCCAAAACATTGATCCTGAACAAAGTGTATCAGACGAGCTTCAGAGATTAGAGCATCACCCTTGGTATACTGACATCATCTTTTTCCTCCATAACCTTACATGCCCTGATCACCTACTTGGCCATAAAAGAAGAGAATTAAGGTTAAAATCAACTAAGTATTGTTTAACAAAAGATGGTTTGGGTTAGAGAAACCTTGATGGTTTAATACTTAGATATGTCGATGAACCTAAGTCCAAAAAACTCATGGTTGAGTTCAATGCAGGATTTTGTGGTGGATATTTTGTAGCAAGGACAACTGCCCATAAAATCCTTAGAGCAGGCTACTATTGGCCGAACCCTTTTTCAGATGTGCACAAATCTATAATAGTTTTTTCCCAATGTTAGTTGTTCACTAGAAAGAAACAAATGAAAGCCTTTCCTTTAAACCCAATAGTAGTCCAATCCCCTTTCCAGTAGTGGGGGCTTGATTTCATTGGTAAGTTCAAGGATAATTCGAGCAACGGTTATTCTTGGATACTCACCGCCACTGATTATTTCACCAAGTGGGTAGAGGCAATACCCACCAAGAAGGAAACCGATGCTGTAGTCATGGATTTCTTATAAGATAAGATTATCCCAAGATTCAGTGTTCCAGACAAAATCATCACTGATAATGACCCATGATTTATTTCCTCTGAGATGTCATCCTTTTGTTTCAAGTATGACATTGTCCTATCCCATTAATCCAACTATTATCCCCAAGGAAATGGTCTAGCTGAGTCAAGTAATAAAAACTTAATGACCATAATCAAGAAAACTATGGGTGATAATAAAAAGGCTTGGGATAGCAGATCAAGTTTGCATTATGGGATGATAGAATCAAAAATAAAAGTTCAACTGGAAGGAGCCCTTTTGAACTTATCTATGGCCTAGACTTCACCTTACCTATCCACTTAAATATTCCAGTGTATCAACTTCTCCGGACCTTTAGCTCAAATCAGGATGCCATTCAGAATAGAATCAACCAGTTGATCAAGTTAGATGAATGTAGAAGAAATTCCTTAACTAAAGTATCATAAATTATAACAAAGTCAATAGGACCTTTGATATATCTACCCGGCTTGGATCCTTCCAAGTAGGTGACACAGACTTGCATTGGGACAAAGGGCGGGAGAAACCTAGGAAACACGGAAATTTTGACAGTTTATGGCTGGGGCCATATATCATTGATGAAGTAGCAAGACCAAATTATTTCTATTTAAATGACATAGAAGGAGAAAGGTTAAGAGTACTGGTGAATGGATTTCTCCTCAAGATGCTCTTTGCCAATACGATTTGATGCCTTTATTGGCATTGGTGGTTTTAGGGCCAATTTCTAAACCTTTCCCTACATGTATTTTTAAATTTCATGTATCATATTGTTGTATTATATATATTTTTCTATTATTGATGTTTTGTACCATAGTACTAACCTTGAAATTTTTTCTTTTGTGTATTAGTCTTGTAAAATATTGATTTTTGGTACATCCTAGATTAATTCTATATATTAATCTACTTTTACAGTTGATTTCTTTTATATACATATTACTGACAAGATTTAATTGCTATGTAAGACCCAGAGATTCTGGAGTTCTCACATCCTCTTCTTTGATCAGAAGATTAGTCAGAGCATGTGTCCCTAGATGGAGCCAGATGTTACCACCTAAGTTGTACTTAGTGGTTTTTTATCAAGTGATCTTGGTGAAACGAACAAAGATGATTTGTTCGGACTTCAGAAGACCTTTAGAATTGCTTCTGGGAAGTGCTTGTTGTACTATATGATATGTTCATACCCCGTAGGGGAGTTGTAATAAAATGTTCTAGCATGATAGTGGATGTAAAAGATTCGGTCTCTTAGACTTTATTTGTCAAACCAATCAGCCCAGTGTTTTTTCCCTTGGTTATTATTGGTTGTTGAATAAATGACTGATAATTTCTGATTTTTTCACTCAATACCTCCAAAGTTGGGGTGGTCAGCTTGACATTTAGGACTATTGAGGTTATTAGAGTCTATGTGTCAATGTATAAACATGATAGGCATTATAGTTGAGTCATATGAACATGTCTAAGTCCTCCTAGGTTTTAATTTTTTTAATTTTTTAAGCTTTTTTTTAATTTTAATTTTTCCAAAACTTAGGCTATTTTTTAATAATCTAAATGGAAATTTTGGTTTTGTAATAAAAGTGGGATTGAGAATCAGTTTCAATCACAAGGGTGCTCATTTTCAAACTCAAAGCACCATGTAAACCCATAAACCCACTTTTCCTAAGTTTTGAGTGACTTTCCCATCGCTCAGGTCATAAAACCCTAAAAATAAAATATTGATTATTTTAATTAATAAATTAGTTAAATAATGGAGAAACCCCCAAATCCTAAATTAGTGGGATTTTCTTCAATTTGACTGAAATCAATCTCATCAGATTGATATTAACTAGAGTTTACCATTCCTTGACAGAAGGAGGTGATCTGGGATGAACTGGGAGTGCACTACAACATGCAATCTTGGGAATTGTGCCCTCGCTCTCTGCTCCACACGTGTGGGCCCTTCTAGATGAGTTTTGGTCGATGTTTCAGTTAATAGGTTGAGGTGTCAGTCCAATCAGCTATCCGATTGATAGTTGCACTCAATGAGACTCAGATCAGGCTCAGATTGACTCCACATATAGCTGCAGTCTCTCTCTCTTGGGAATTATGCTCCCTCTGGGTTACATTTTCAATTTTTGTTATAAATAAAGCTTGGTTTTCCTCTTCCAAGCTAGTTAGAGCTATATTGAAGAGATTTTGTAATTTTGTTGTTTACTATTTTGGAATAAATAAAGCTTTGGAGGCAAGATCTATGGTGTAATGCTTTTCATGTGTGGATGGTGATTGTCAAGTGCTTATGAGGTATAATCTGTATTATTGGTCTTTGCTTTTGCTGGTTAATTAGTGGCCTTGAAGGAGAGATCCCTCTCATTGGGATAAGAGATCATTCTAGTTTGATTTATGCTTTTACTATTTGTTTTTTTTCATATCTCTTGGAGTTGCATGTATTTTAAGTTTAATTGCATGCTTTCTAATTGTCATTTTCCAACAACACCCATGTTTTAACCATCTCTTTGTGCAAGGATTTATAAGTTACAGGTGATCTCACTTGTAGAAGGGGTTGAGCTAGTTTTAATCTCTCTCATATTTAGGATCCTTTTGAGGACATAATCCCTCGGTGTTCCACCAAAGCAGACTCCAAAGCCCAACTTTCCCAGGCTTCCAACACTCTTTTTATCTCTTCCTCCTTCTAAAATCAAAATTTTACCTGGTTACTTTGTTTACAAGATTTGATATTATTTAGATATATTATATTAAATTAAAACTTAACATATATCTATTGTCTCAAGGCTCATAATCTATAACTTTCTCCTTAAAATTTTCATAAGCATTCTATATCTAGTTTTAGGGAAATTGTCCTTTTTGCAAGGCATTTTAAAGAGAATCCATAGTTTGCATGCATTGGATTTATGTTTTCTATTTTAAAATATAAAATCTAGAAATCAGTGCACATCACATTGGATTCCCTAAAGGCAATCCAAGATCTGAAGGAAAGCTTGCTTTCCTTGGTTCCTTTTTTACCTTTTTAACTAGTTTTAACTTGGCTTTTTTTTGGTTTAAAGTAAGATGAACGAAATGTAATTTAAAATTGATTTTGGGAATATTTAATTTTAGTAAGATATATATTTTTTATTGGGTATAACATAAAGAGGATAAACTATTGTTCGAGAGTCACTTTCGGGCCATCCAAATCCCCCCAGGGGTCTCCCATTTTGACTGTAATATTTAATTTTGGCACTTTGTAAGATATTGGTTTCATTCTATATAAGAACCAAGATGAATCATATAACTTATCTAATAATGTAACCATTTATAGTAAACAATTTCTCAGAATAGGCTCTTTCAAGCCCATTCCCCATTCCCCATGGGGGGATTCACGTCCTTTTTCCATTTTTTGTGTTTTCTTATGTTTTCACTCTAGATTAATTTCATTTATGTAGAATAATATACTTTAATTACTTTTATCATATATTCCATATTTCAAGGTTAAAGTAACTTTAATACTCACCCCATGATTTCTCGATTGACCCAAAAGGGGAAAGAGATGCGTGGTAGGACTAATTAGAAACTTGTGGTTTGTTTCTTTTTTGTTACTTCATCATGAGTTTCTACAAGAAATATTTCTAAAATCAACCCCCTCGATTCTCTGATTGAGGTCCACTTGGACCGAAAGAGGTTCCTCGAGGGTTTTCTTTCTAATCAAAACACACCGTTTAAAATTTACTAACAATTACAAAGAATCTGGTGTGTATGCTTTGAGTTTTGGATACGTTCATCCTATTAGTAAAGATGCATCAAAATAAACATGAGTGACTAGATTAATTAGATTTCACCTTCCCCAATTAACCACCATCAGGTGAAAATCCAACTCCTCGATCAAACCGTCAATGGTGGAAAAATACCCAAAGGAAATGGGAACTCCCGGACAGTGTCCTTGAGTTGCCGATCTCTGTTACACCCTCGAGTGTATTATGAGCACAGTATTAGAGACTCCATTCAACCCACATATTCGTTGTGGGTAGCCTTGAAGGTTTCATTTCTGGACATACTCCAAGTTCCCCTCGGGTATATCTGGAGTCCCCTTTCGCCTAAGTTAATCCACTCATTTTTCACATTAACATAAAATGTACCGAGAGACATTTGCAAAAAATTCACTCCAATAACATGTAAGTACATTCGATTATGTTGTGACTCCATTTTAAGGCATTGGTTATTTGATTAAATCTTTCGATATATATATTGTGTGCTAGCATTGTGCTTACTTGTGCTCATTTTTCATATTTTCATATATGGTTGTTAATGGTTAATTTCAAACTCCTAAACAACTTATTCAATTCAACACCATCATACTAAAGTAAATTGCCTTACTAACTTAATAGGGTCTATCCCCCTTGGCTTCGTTAGGATTTCAGCCTAAACGGAGGAGTCAAGAACAAGGTGATAGCCTTGACTTGAGACTTGCCCCCAGGGACACACAGAGTGGCTTGAATATTTCTACCATCCCCCCCCCCCGAAGTGTGTGAAAGGTGGCAACAAGTCGACCAAGGAACAGGTGGTAAGGACAAAAAGGTTTCTGTCATCGAAGCGTTGGAAATGAAATAATAGAATGTAACTACGAAATACACAGGAATCTTTCCAGCAACAAAACCAGCATTCAACTCTGTAATTTTACTAGCAATAGATCACAAAATGCAAACACAAAATTCTCATGAGTTCCAACCGTGTATTCCTCTATTGAGGATATGTTTATAGCTTCATAGGCTAACCAACCTTGAAACAGAGCCAAAACAATTGCAGTATGGAAATGAAAATCTTAACAAAATGCTTATCTAGAAGATTCACCATGATCAAAACCAAATTGAAAAGAATGCTAAAACGCGCATGGTATGTAATACCCCAGTTTTGACCCCATGGTATTTAATTGTACATGGTGTAAATTTTGTATGAAAATCATTGTGGGGATCTCAAATACAAGGCCATGCCATTTATTGATGGTTGTGGATAGGTGATCAAGGTCGATACCTATGATTTAAGTGCTAACTCAAGCACAGTATATATATTTTGATGTATCATGTAAATGTGCAAATTAATATAATACCACAGCTAGCTATGGGACTGCAAACATTAAAGAGATGGGGGAATGATTCCACAAGGGATAGGGTGGGGAGCTAGTCAAATTCTTGAGCCAATAGGGTGTGACCTGATGACAATGGGGAAACCCATGAATCCTCAACTACCCTTTTTGTCCTTTGTCCTCAATCATCAAGTTCTTCCATAATTTGGTGAGGCAGTTCATTCCTTGGGCAGAATAAGGCATGGCAGTCTGATGGCCCGACTGAGAAAGATTATAAGTCTGTAGGTCTATAGCTTAGGGGGGTGCCTTCTTACTTCTGTAGCAAGTAAACCCATGTAGGAAAACATGCCCATTCCCTCATCCTTGAGTCACACTAAACGTTGGGTTCATTCACGATGTTGATAGAGCCAGTTAGAGGGAGTCGTGTTCTCTGTTCGTGATTATTAATTATTCTAGCATTTGATCACTCCTGGATCATTCATTTTTTGTCTGGATACTAGCAGCGTGGTGGTTCGACCATCCTAAATTGCAGACGAGTGGTTTTGCAGTGATTTTCTCTACGTTACAAAGTGAAGCATGTGTGTTGTGTTTTCTTGGAGGATTATTGTGTTGTGCATCGTTGTTTTGGTTTGAATAATTAGGAGTGGAGGAGGGCCAGAATTAGTTGATAAGCCTAGTGAAAAGAGGAACCTCACAGACAAATCAATAGGGATTGGTAAATCTGGCCTTCACACTCATGAGAACACTAGAACGAAAGGTATGTCTTGAGGGATTGTGTAGTAGCGAAAGGAATAATTCCTTGTGTTGGGTGGTGTAGGAGTTGTAGAGACCAAGTCAAATCTGGTGTAGGTTTCCTTATCTCTGAGGTTGAGCTCACTAGCCTAGAAATTCTACCTTTCCATTTCCTTAGAATCTTGATAAGCCCAACTGTTAGTTGGTTTCATTGTGTCCTATTGTGTTTTGGCTTCTTTCCTTGGATAGTATGAGAAACTGAACTATAAGTTGGTTTGATTCTGTTTCAATGTGTGTTGGTTGTCTGTAAGCTTGTTGTCCTTAGTTCCTAGTGGAAATCACACCCATCTCGAGGGTGGCAGTGTGTTGCGAGACTAATGAACACACTGGCCTATGGTTGGGTGGAACGTTGCAGTCACCTAGCTAGTTACGGGACAACTTAATCATCAAGATAAGTATTTTCTATTATTCATGTTTATGCATTGAAGTTGTTTATGAATGAATATGATGAATCGATAAGGAAGAATGCTTGCTATGAATGAAGTAGGATTCACTGTTGTAGGAGTATCTTTGTTATGCTTTATTATTCCACAGTAATTGTCTATGAATCACTATGTTCATGTTGGATGCTTGATCATGAAAAAGTATATGTTTAATTGTGTATATTTCCCTCCATTTTACTTCTGCATTTTCCTTATATGTTCAATGCATTTTTCTTCAGTCCTTGGAGTCTATAAAATCCTAGTTAAAGAGTCAGTTTGCAGTTGATCCAAGTGTTTCCACACATTGAGATCCGTAGCAGAAGGCAGAATGCAGAAGTGTTGAATAGTGAGTTGTTCTAGTGCAGTCACTATAGTGTGGGAGAGTGGTACATTGTGACTTGTGAAAGAGCATATAGGCTATAAATTATTTATTTTGTTCCAGTCTCAGCCTTCTAGATATCTACTGCACAATACACTTTGTGCCATTTTGATATAATGCCTTTTATATGGTATATACATGAGAAGACTTTGGATATTTTGTCTCAAATGCTTTGGATGCTTTGGAATCATGGGTAATATTATTGAAAATTTTGTTTTTCTTTAAACATGGGTAGCTCATTTATGTATTTTTTTAGTAAACTGATTTATGACTGATTCATTATGGATTCCAATTCCAATTCAAAGTTGACCCTCAACCGATTCCAAGTGCAATTCCAATTTTTAAAACTATGCATACAACATACATCACACATGGAACTCTATACATTTTATGAGCTTATGGCCTTGCCCAAATTCAAACATCCCAGCATGTTGTTGAAGAAATATCATCTAGCTGATCAGACTTCAATATTATCTAATGGTCCTACGACAGTTCAAGGCATTAACCTTCTCATGAACCCATCTCATTAACAACATTTTTCACATCATATAGAACAAGGTTAGGAGATACACACTATACGACTTTAGCTACAGGGAAGTGATTTTTATTGTGAGAGAAACTGTTGTCCCAAAAAATAGGGAAACCAACTCCTTCCTCTTATTTGTCCTTTAACTTATTCAAAAGGCCATCCTAGAGATACACATGCTTCCTTAGCCTTATAAACTCCAAATAGCATGGATTCATCACATACTACAACCATAAATTTTATAAATACCAATCTCTTCCATCTAAACCAGAGCAAGAAAGTTTGCTTTGTATAGAAACTGATGGTGATTAATAATTTCATAAAATACCAATTAGGTGTCTTGCACAAGTGTGACATGTTAAAAATAAAACTGAGGGTGATGGAATAATCCACCAACTTTGGCATAGTTCCAATTTTAAAGGTTTTTTGACAAAGTATACTTTTTGGGAACTTACTAAATCTGGCTGCAAACATTTACATGCACCTTTAATTTTCTCAAGGTTTAGACATATTCACTAGTCAAGTAACTTAGTTTAATGATTGCAACCATTGGATTATGGAGTAATCTGCTAAATGTTGAAGAGTTTCAATTCTAAATGGTTTTCAACAAAGTAAACTTGTTTTAAGCTTACTAAATCTAACTGGGAATCAACATTGACAAAGACCGTTAATTTCACAAGATTTAGACATACTCGTTGGTCAAATGGATTAATTAAATTGATGCACTACATGCTTATTAGGAATCCAAATTCTCATTGTGGCTCATGAGGCCTTCAATTGCCACTTCTGAAAACTAAACATTAAAGACCAAGTGGCCTAGGCCATGTTCCAAATATCCCCCTCTTAAGAAAATCTAACCTAATCTTGGGAAAAATGGCGAATGGTGAAAGCCTATTTAGCTCACCT
>LPNX010302245.1:215988-286267 GCA_001517045.1 Pseudotsuga menziesii
GGTCCCTTGGAGAAACAAAAGGTGTTTGAATATAGGGGGTCTAATTGCTATAGGGAGGTTCCTGTTCATGAGCCAAGGGTTTATGCCCCTCTTCGTCAGAGGATTATTTTAATATTTTTCACAAAACAAAATTTTGTATAACAGATAAAAAGTGACTCCCCACGTCATATCTACATAGAAACCTTGAGAATTTTGGAGTGGGAGTCAGTCCAGAGGTATATTTTTGCATTGAATCAATTCAAATGTTGAATCTTGATTGAAATGACCAGGATCAGCATTGAATACTATAATGGGGCAATAACAATTCCATGACAAATGATGGTATACTATTTGTTGATGGAACTCTTGAAGAGGCAAAGAAGTTTTGCAAAATTTTACATCTTTACTACACAACATCAAGTATGAGATCAACCTAGAGAAATATTATATCAAATTTAGCTGCATTAGTGAGGACATGTCTAAAAGGTTGATCCATCTATTCTAATTCAGATCTATGGATCCTGCAGGATGGTCTAAAATATATAGATTTATATTAAAACCAAATGGTTATGGTATAAAGTATTAGGGATGGTTGGTGAACAAAATAGAAATAAGAATCCACTTTTGGTTTCATAGATGGTTGTCTAGGGGATGAAATTTGAATCTTGTCAAATATGCTTTAGAAGTAATCCCAGTGTGTTGGTTCTTCCTAGCCCACATTCTTCAAGGTGGTTTGGGAAACATTAGAAATATTTGTTTTGATTTTATTTGGAGAGGCAAATCTGACAATATTAGTTTCCATTAGCAAGATGGAAACTAATCTCAAAACCAAAGAATGAGGGTGGTTGGGATCAGAAGCAGTTATTCACTTTTGGTCACATGCACTGACAGCTAAAAAAATTTAGAAATTGATATCCAAGGAGGGTCTATGGAAGAGAATTTAGGTTTAGAAGTACTTGGAACCTAAAATTCATATATTGGATCCACAACCCTATCAAGATTCACAAACATGCCTCAAATAGTTGGAAAGCCTTGAGCATTGGCCTTTCTAATCATTGGCACTCACCTGCTTCAGTAGGTCTAGGATGTGTCACATGTGAAGGCAAGTTTGGATGCAATAATGGGATGGAACAAAAATATATTCTCCCATAAGCAATAGTTCACAACATGTACCAACAAAGTATATATATACTTTGAATCAGCTGGCAGATAAAGGTCAATTCAAAATATGGCATCAAGGGTGGTTAAGTGCTGAACAATTAGGTCTGGAGGAAATGTATGTTGGCATAAGGTCTAGTTTATCACTGAGCTAAAGAAGGGTCATATTAGATTGCATGAAGAGTCTAATAAACAATTATAGAATAAGCCCAATGACAGTAAATACTCTCTTAAGCTAGGTTATTAGATAATAGGTGATGATGGCCATAGAGGATCAAGTTGCAGTCTAATGGTGGTCACTAATCTGGAAGATTTGAGCCCCTAAAAAACCTAAGGTATTCGTGTGCCTCGATCTTCTGCAAAACGTTCCAACATGGGATTATTTGGAAGAGAAACAAAAATATCGTCTAAGTCTATACTATTTGTACAAAATGGAGAGCAAAGATGTTACTCATCTATTTACTTCTTGTTGCTATTCTGTTCAATGTTATAAGGATGTCTGTAACTGGATTGACACAATAATGCCCCAATCTAAGGCATTTCAAGCTATTCTCTATATCTCAATTTGGAACATTTGACCGATGCGCAACTTTAGTCAATTTGAAGGAAGACTTCCTCCCCCTTCTCAGGCATCATCCCATATTATTTTTACTTCCTATTTCTATTATTTACAAGAAAATCTAGCTAAGCCACATATAAATGGGAAGTTGAATGTGGGCAAGACATTTACTTGGGAATTTTTCAATGGAGCATGCCAAAGGGATGATAATATGTCATATTGGAGGAATCCTCTTCCTACAGAAACAACACTATTTTCATTTAATTGCTAATGCAAGTCAGGGTACAAAAAACTAAGATGAGCTTCTTGCACCCTAAGCTCTGTTTAGACTAGCCAATCATCTGAAAATTACATATCTTCAGGTATTAATGGATTCTTTATTCATCAAGTGGATGACCAATGATCAAAACATCAATGAAATATCTCACCTGACACTTGAAGAACATGTCAAAGCTATTTATCTGCAGTTCACAAAATATCTTACCTACACATATGTAGGGAAGCTAACCACAGCTGCAGACAAACTCTTCAATGAGGGGCTGGATCGAGAGCTTGGAATACTTCACATTCAAGAAGTTTTGAAGGGTACCTCTACAATCAGAACTTTGGACATGTAATAATATATCACATCTTATTTCTTGGTAAATTGATGATGATGGTTTTCTGTAGTGAACAACCAGATACTGAAGGTTTTTTTTATCTTGGAAGACTCTATATTCACTATTGCTTTGTTTAAGGAACAAACCAGACATTTTAGTACCATTGTGTACTTAATTTTTGTTGGATGCTCTAAGACTTGTGAATAAGTGTTGAGGATAATTAGATATCACCTTACATCTAAATTTGTTATTTTACTTTTGTCCTGGGCATTTTTCGTAACCTGGACATTATGTTACAGTGCAATGTGCACCTAAAGAATGTAATTTTCTTTCTACTTTAAAGAAAAATACAGTTGTTTTTATTTGGAAGAATATAATATATATATATATATATATATATATATATATATATATCAACAAAAGGTCAGGACAAACAAAAATCGCAAGACAAAAAAAAATCCATATACATGATATAATACAGGTAAACAACTGCAGACAAACTCTCTGAGGAGGTTACTTTAGACATGCAATTTTATCACATCTTATTTCCTATTAAATTAATTATGGTTTTTGGTAGTGAACAACCATATACTAAAAGTTTTTTAAATTGAAAACTATATATTCATTGCTGTTGTGTTTTAGACTATAATAATAATAATATCATTAGAAACTAAGGTCTCATACAAAGTTACGAGTAAATAAGTTTGGTGGGCAGAGTTCTATGCATTTTCTAGAAAGGGGCAGCTTGCAATATACCTGATGAATAATATTA
Source organism: Pseudotsuga menziesii (assembly GCA_001517045.1). Taxonomy (NCBI): domain Eukaryota; kingdom Viridiplantae; phylum Streptophyta; class Pinopsida; order Pinales; family Pinaceae; genus Pseudotsuga; species Pseudotsuga menziesii. The sequence continues at coordinate 219,056 of LPNX010302245.1, forward strand.
TTAATGCATTCATGGTCACTAATATGAGGATAATAATATCGATAATAAACAAGTCTCTGTCACCAATCTTTTACTATCTACTGGTTTTGAAGCTAGTAGTTTCTTCTTGCAACTAGACCCCTTCAGAGTATTTTTATGTAACAACTTCATTTTTTCTAAGATAATTTTCATCTTGATGGGCACGAGGAATTTTTTGACAAAATAAATTTTTACACCAGAACACACTTTTTTTCCAAAGTGTAATTCAAACAAAACAGGCAAAATTCACCTCTAAATTTACATTATTTGTTGTCTCTAACAATCTTGCAATCAAGCCATTTGTCGAGATGAAAAACTATGTCATATGATGAAAAATCACAAATAGAATTTCCATTAGTGTGTTGCATCAAACACACTTTGAAGATCAGTAATACTACACACAATTTGTCTAAGCTTAGTAATTACACACTGCAGATCCGTTAAATTCCTTCTTTCTGATCTATGCTTAGTAAACTCCAAGCTCTGTATATCTAGAAGGTCCAGCTCTAAGCTTTTGTGAGAAGGAAGTAACTCATCATTAGTCATCCCAATAAATAAGAAGACGTTAGAGATAATGTACCAATAGTGCAAAATAAGTCTCTTTTTCCAAGACCATTCATTCAATCACTTGTATTAGTTACAGACTTTTTAATCTTTGACTACTAGAAGTGAGAATGGTAATGCTCCATCGGGTGTGAAGGCTCACTTCCAATCTGAGCTTTTGCTAGCATGTGAGATAGTATTAGAAAAACCATGCTTGTATGAAGAAAAAGAAACAATGAAATCATCAAAATGTTTACTTGTTGTATATGTGTCTAGCAAAGGAAGTTCAAAAGGCAACACAAGAGGTGGTTTATCTCTAGCAAGCATTTGTCCCAGCTCTCTCATACTAGGTTGAGCTTCACAATGAGGATGGGAACATAGAAACCCAGTTCAAGAATGACCCCAACTTCTTCAATAGGGTACTCACTAAGAATCCTAGGATCATATGCATTCATCTGTGCCAATTCATAGAATCTCATAGACAGAATGGAGTGTGAACCTTGTCTGGTTAAGTTTCAGGAGAATGAGGCTCTCAGGCTTCTTCCTAAATGCAGCCATAAAGTTGAAAGAAATATGACGGGGAATACCACTAAGAAATCAGGTCAAATTTTTTCCATCCTAGGATGGAGGGTCTTTTACAATAATCTATTTTAGGTGCTTCTATTACAACATGTGCATACTCTTAGAATTCCAGTATTGATCTCTTATCCATATAACAAAATGAATATTCACTTTGATATGTGATGATGACCACAAATGTTTTGGAATTTGTAAAATTTTCAAAGTTTAAACTCATAGATCCAGTGAAAATGAAGTCGACGTCCTAATCCCTATTTAACTGGGCAGACAGTGAAATTGAAACATGCAATGAGGGGTAACAGAGGGCATATGTGTGACTTTTGTGGACATTTGAAAGAGAAGTTTATTACAGTTAGGGAACCATTTCTTAAGTCTTTCTAATAGAAAAATATGCAAATCATGGTTTCTACTATGTACAAGGGAACATCAAATAGAAATTAAACTAACTATATATGAATAACTGTGTTGACATTATATGATCTTATTATAGTTGCATCAAATGTTGAATTTAGGGAAGAATTACTAATATCATATTGATTTATGCCATTTATTTTATGGATGGAATATTTATGTGTATTTTGTGTACTAAAAGTGGTTGATAAGTAATAACATGTGTTTTCATCTTCTCAGCTAATTGAAGAAAGTGGATTTTCTGCAAATGCAATGCAAACTTTAAAATCTCTTGCGGTATCTAGAGATGAACTTGTTTGGTAGTATGAAAGATTCATGCTTGCTTTTTGGAGGTATGAATAATTTATCCTCCCCCCTTACAGTTGTAAGTTGTCCACTAATTCCCATGATCCGTATGTAACCACTCAAGTTATTCCTCCACACACACACACACACACACACACACATATCCAAACCATTAGACACCAAATACACAAAGTTTGATCATGTATATATCATGATCATATAAGGGTGAATATAATAAAATCACACTAGTTCGATACATATTTGAAACAAAATGTGTAAAAATAAAGGTCCTAAATTTCCTCCAATATCCAAATAACATCTACAACAAATAACTACACATCAACAAAATCCTCCCCTATAATGGGATCCTCATCATTAGTATCCCCATATGCATCCTCATCTAGCCTCTACTTGAATCCTCAAGCGAAATCAGTGCTAGTGCTTGGTGCTACTAGTGGATGTAAACCCATCCACTTGATCTTTTATCAAGTCAACAACCCCCAGCTTTGGTAAAATAGGGTAGCCACATTTAAAATGAGGTAGAAAGCTTAAGTTGCATGATACCCCTAAAATTGCATGTGCTTTTTGAGAGTTCCTTACCAATGGTACATATCTTAATATCAATGGTAGTTATTTTGTTCTTCTAGGTGGATTCACTAATTTGTCTTCATGATGATAAGCATGACAAGTCTAGATCATTTCTTATATTTTCTTGGTTGTTTCAATACTTTTACAATAGATCTGAGTCTATGTTAGGAGGTATATTTTATCTCAGTTTTACCAGTTTATATCTACAAAAGGTATGTCCTCAAGGATGCAAAACAGCAAGAAAAATAATCTACATAACCAGTACTATGGATGACATGTCACAGTAGAATAAATGTTGCTTCAAATCAACTATGATTCTCTGTAAATTTAGGGTTATATTAAGTTTCATGTTGAGCAAGGTCCAGCACCAGAGGGACATGCTATTTTCTCAAAATGGGAGTGGGAAGAGCAAGGAAAATATGTTTTAAAGTTACATTTAATAATTCACAAGGACATGTAAGCACATTTGAAATGTCAATGTATAATGAACCAATACCAACAAGATCAGTTGGTTTAACAACTGGAGGATCAATTGTTAAACAAACTAGAAGGAAGGTGCAAAAAATTGTGTGCAAGTTCAACGTTTGGGAAAGAAGGTGATTAATAACATAAAATTTAAATCAAATATTTAGGATTTGTGAAACAAACGACTTGAGATTATTTGAATCGCTTGTGTATTTGCTTCTTAGTTCAATTCTTATTATATATTTTCTGAATATTTTCTACAGTCACCCCTAGAATTCCTTGGCCATTTGGAAAAACCTAATATTATTGTGTGTTGTAGCTACCAACATAGAACCAAATGAACATAAAATCTAGAGTTCAAGCTGTATGTTTGACATGAAGATTGGTTGCAAATGTTATATATTTCTCCTAGACTCTACAAATTCTCCAACAGAATCTTCATTTTCATATGTCGGACTAAAAGTATAAACTTGCCTCCCTGTGAATGTAGAACCTAAGAAGGCACTGCAAATTTCCTGAGTCGCCTTCCACAATTGGCTACAACATATTGGATATAGTGGTGGGAATTTGAAGATGCCAAAAGGGGATGAATTCCATTGTTTACTAGCAACTATCAGCCACAATTATCTATAGGTCAGAATATTGTTGTATTTACACTTGGTTTGAAACAAATTACTGTTGTTTATTTAGCTGAGAAGTTATTCATTTATAGTGTATCTATTCTTTTGTTTATTGTTGGAACTTGTTTACTATGCCAGATAGGGAAAACTGTACATAGCTCTCAACAATTAGTTTATCATAAATACTAGTTACTAGTAAGTTGTAATAGTAATAATTATGCAATTTGCAGATTTCTATCTATCATAAATTTGTTTGAATATAATCATTTTCAAGCAATAAAAACTTCTTAAAGGGTGCTAGCTCAATGGTAGAGCACCTGCCTAATTATAAGCAAGAGGTTGGTGGTTCGATTCTTCCATTCCCTATCATAAATTTGTGACTACAAAAACGACTAAATTCACATATATATGACTATTAGTAGCTAATTTCTTGTATCTTAGTTGTATTTAGCTTAGTCATTAATAAGTTATCATCTAGTAGTTTATTTAGTTGTATATTTGGTCATTAATTGTTGCAATTAGTGACTAAATCATTGACTATCAATGACTAAATCAATGACTAATAAGTCAAGATATTAATGACTAAGTGAAATACGACTAACTATAAGATAGTGGAAATTAGCTACTATTAGTCGCCGAATCAAAAATACTCGCTTATAGCCTGATTTTAGTCATTTTTTTAGTCATTAATTTCTCATTTTGTACTAGTGTTAACCACTTAGAGATATGGGGGATTGACTACTGGGGCATGTGTGAGAGGGAGAGGTAAATCAGGAAAAAAATTTGTTGCATAGCCTTGGACATCTCACACAGCACATATAGCAGTCAGATGTAGTTCGGTCGTCTCTTTGATCGTATTTCCACTAGCCTTCTTTGGAGGAGGAGGGGAAGGAGTAGAGATAAGAGTAGTATTTGGTGGACCATGAGGTGGGTGTGAGATTTTCTCAATAGGTTGGATGGGAGTCAACACAAATTGGGGGGTTGGGGAGGGGGTGGGTGGATTGAGGTACCACAAAGGAATACCCAAAGTGAACCCAGGAAAGTTGAGAGTAGCCATGAAAATATTGTTCACANATGTCAGATGGTGGTAAAAGGAAGGAAATCGTGTGGACATGGAATGAAGCCCAATAATTCCCTGAGGATTGTGGTTGGGGTGGCGAGTGAGGTTTTGAGTAGGTTGGAACTCTATGGGATGTGATAGTGCACAAATATGTTATATCAATCGATGAAGGAGGAGGTGGTAAGGAAAAAAAGGTTTCTATCATAGGAGTGTTGGAAAAGAAATAACAAACTGTAACTATGAAATACACAGTAATCTATGCAGCAACAAAACCAAAATTCGACTCTATAATTTTATTAGCAATAGATCACAAAATGAAAACACAAAATATCACGAGTTCCAACCTTATCTTCCTCTATTGAGGGTATATTTATAGCTTCATAGGATAACCAACCTCGAAACAGAGCCAAAATAGTTGCAGTATGGAAATGAAAATATTAACAAAATGCTTATCTGGTAGATTCACCATGGTCATAAACCAAATAGAAAAGAATGTTGAAACGCGCATGGTATGTAATACCCCAGTTTTGACCCCATGGTATTTAATTGTACATGGTGTAAATTTTGTATGAAAATCATGGCAGGGAGCTCAATGCCAAATCCATGCCATTGATTGATGGTTGTGGATAGGTGATCAAAGCTAATACCAATGGTTTTAGTGCTAACTCAAGAACAATATATATATTTTGATGTAACATGCAAATGTACAAATTAATATAATACCACAGCTAGCTATGTGACTGCAAACGTTAAAGAGATGGGGGAATGGATCCATAAGGGATAGGGTGGGGAGTTAGTCAAAATTCTGAGCCAATAGGGTGTGAAATGATACCAATGGGGAAACCCATGAATCCTCAACTACCCTTTTTGTCCTCCGTCCTCAATCATCAAGTTCTTCTAGAAGTTGGTGAGGCAGTTAATTCCTTGGGAAGAATAAGGCATGGCAGTTTGATGGATTGACTGAGAAATACTGTAAGTATGTAGGTCTATAGCCTAGGGAGGTGACTTCATGCTTCTGCAACAAGTAAACTCACGTAGGAATGCATGCCTGTTCCCTCATCTTTGAGTCGCGCTAAACATTGGGTTCATTTGCGTTGTTGGTATAGCCAACTAGAGGGAGTCATGTTCTCTGTTCATGTTTGTTAATTATTCTATTATTCGATCCTTCATGGATCGTTCATTTTTTCTCTAGAGACTAGCAGCGTGGTGGTTCGACCATCCTGAATTGTGGATGAGTGGTTTCGCAGTGATTTTCTATGCGTTACAAAGTGAAGCCTGTGTGTTGTGTTTTCTTTGAGGATTGGTGTGTTGTGCATCGTTATTTTGCTTTAAAGACTTAGGATTGGAGGAGGGATAGAATTGGTTTATAATCCTAATAAATAGAGGAACGTCATAGATAGATCAATAGGGATTGGTAAATCTACCCTTCACACTCCAGAGAACACTAGAAGGGAAGGTATGGCTTGAGGCATTGTGTAGCAGCGAAATACTTCCTTGTGTTGGGTGGTGTAGGAGTTGTAGAGTCCAAGACAAATCTGTGTAGATGTCCTTAGCTCTGGGGTTGAGCTCACTAGCCTAGCAATTCTACCTTTCCATTTCCTTAGAAGCCTAATAAGCCCAACTGTTAGTTGGCTTCGTTGTGTACCGTTGTGTTTTAGCTTCTTTCCTTGGATAGTATGAGAAACACAACTGTAAGTTGGTTTGACTATGTTTTGATGTGTGTTGGTTGTGTGTAAGACTGTTGTCCCTAGTTCCTGGTGGAAATCATGCCTAGCTTTGGGGTTGTAGTGTGTTGAGAGATTAATGAACATGTTGGCCTATGGTTGGGTGGAACGTTGTAGTCACCTAACTAGTTACAGGACAACGTAATCATCAAGATAAGTATTTTCTGTTATTTGTGTTTATGCATTGAAGTTTCTTATGAATGAATATGATGAATTGATAAGGAAGAATGCTTGCTATGAATGAAGTAGGATTCACTGTTGCAGGAGTATCTCTGTTATGCTTGATTATGCCATGTAATTGTCTATGAATCACTTTGTTCATGTTGGATGCTTGATGATGATGAAGTAGATATTTACTTGTGTATATTTCCCTTCATTTTACTTCTTCATTTTCCTTATATGTTCAATGCATTTTTTTTCAGTCCTTGGAGTCTAGAAAATCCAAGTTAAAAAGGTACTTTGTAACTGATCCAAGTGTTTCCACACCCCGGGATCCACAGCAGAAGGTGGAATACAAGAGGCGGGATAAATAAGTTTTATTGAAGTGGAATGGGGGATTTTTGAATTCTAGGATCCACCTATGGAAGGAGGAAGGCAGAAGGTGGAAAACCAGAAAAAGGTTAAGGTAAAAAATTGGTATTCTGATTCTTGAGTTCTGAAGGAGGAAGGCAGAAGGGAGGAAGGTGGAAGGTGGAATATGGTGAAGTAAGCCCGTTGATAGTTTGTTTCTGACTTTTGAGTTTCAAAGGTGGAAGGAAGAAGGGTAGAAGCTGGAAGGCCATTGAAAACCTAAGGAAAACCCTACCCAACCTAGGACTTGAAGGGAGGATGGCTAACCTAGTGAGGAATGGTTCTTAGTTCAAACAACTAGCCTAGAAAAGCTAAGGATAAACCATAGGGCACCCTTACGAGGAGACGTGCCTCAACTTTCTAAGGTGACAGGAATGGGAGGTAATGGCCTATCCTAGGAAAAAGTGCAACATTAGGGCTACCAATAAGACTTGAATGTGCACATCCACCAACATTCAAACAAAGAGATAAGAATCCAAATGTTAAGAACCCGTGTCAACTCTCTACTTTATTTTGTTAGTATATTTTATCGGACGCATATGCTTTGTAAGTCATCCCATCAGTATGTTGTATTATCCCACATTCATGGGGAGTAAGTAATAGTTGTTAAGTTTTCTAGTTATTATGTTGCATTATCCCACATTCATGGGGGGTAATAGTTTTTTATATTAGACTTAGCATATAAGTATGTGTTGAGGCTAATGAAAGCATCGAAGAGTTATTTTGTATTGAGCTTGCTCAAAGGAGGTTGCCCCCTTGAAGTGGCCTCCGAATAATAAAATATCTTCTATGATCCATAATTTTTGTTATATCAAGCATTCTTATTTTTTATTGCAGAAGGTTCTCCACATCTGGTATCAGAGCACTCTCCTTGGCACAAGTGGGAATTTTTATTTTTTTTGAAAAAAAAGGGCAGAATTGGGTGGCAACTTTCACATCCATTTTTGAAACTTTATATGCATATTCAATAAAAATAAGTTGCATATCTGAATTCCTCTTTAAAAAATACATAGTTTCAAAAAAAACCATCTCATCTGGAGTTCTAAAAGTGGAGATATCGCGGATTTAAAATCAGCATTTTTTTAGAATTTTGGTGATGGCCACGAAAATTGCAGAGTGAAAATATTTTGATCGAATGCCCAGATTTCTATTCCAAGTTCATAGATAGAAGCAGAGTGGTTGTTTTAGTTCCAAAAATAGGCTATAATAGCGATTCTAAGCATTATAGATCTAGTTATGCTCATTTTAAAAGTTTTTGTCTCAAAACCCTAGCTCTAATTACAGGCTTTTGAGCATTGGGTGGAATTTCTACCACATTTTTTCTGGCACTGTGATTATTGCAGTAGTTCTTCTTCTTGCTGTGGTATTTTTCATTCGGATCAGGGAATAAACCCTATCCACTTAACTGTGGGAAGTACTTGGGCATAGCCTTAAAACTCATTGTGAGGAGTACAATAGGAACCCCAAAGTAGATGGCCATTGAGAGGACTTGCCAAGTGAAAAGGACAACGACCCCCACTAGATTTACTAGATTCCCATCCATGAGGAAAACCAAAGATTTGTCATTTTTGGCCAAGCGGTTAGCAGTTTTACCTGCGTCGTGAAGTGAGTGGTACTACCCCAATACTCAATCCTGAGACGGCCTTGGTGGCTAAGTAACTACCTTTGAACCATTAGGAAGCTAAATATACCTGGGGTCCATATCTATTTACAGTTGATAACACTCAAAATTCTAGAATTGTCACAGATCATTTACTCCAATTCAAGTTGATAAAGCACAGCTTTCTAGCACCGCCACAGATCATTTCTTAAAAAAAAATTGTTTTTCAGCCATATATTCCTTGATTTAGCTCCATTTCCCTTGAAAATTCACTGTAACCCCTCCATTCCATTCTACATATTTCATTCATTGAGGACCCTATCGCAAGTCCACTTCTTGAAGCCCAAAATTCCATCTCCTTATTTCACCCCGCTTCTGAAATTCACATTTTTTGTTTCCTTGTCCCTCAATTTTTTTCCACAACCTAGTTACCCACTCACGTTTTTCCCCACTCAAAATTTTCCTTTTCTAAAACCCTCTTTGTTTTTGTTTTTCCACCCATTTCTGATTAGCAAAAAAAAATCTTGCTTATGGTTGTCACTTGCATAGGAGCAAATAGACAAATGGAAGAAGAACTTGTCACCCTCAAGACCAAACTCGAAGATTTGGATCAAATATTTCTCGACCTCCATCTTCAGTATTTATCCATGAGCAACTGGCAACAACATGAGTCTTCTGTAGACACTGTGTTCTCTACTTCCAACAACTTTTGTGAGCTGAAGATTGAATTCCCTAGCTTCAATGGTGATGATCCAAGTGGATGGATACACAAGGAAGAACAATACTTTAATATGCATAACACTTTTGATGTCACGAAAGTCCCACTTGCATCATTTCATTTGGAACATGAAGCCCTTCAATGGTTCTATTGGTACATCAAGGATCATGAAGAGCCCCAGTGGACATATTTTTTCCAACTCCTTTTGCATAGATTTGGCCCTAGTGGTTTTGATGAATTCACAGGAGCACTCACCAAAATTCGCTAGACTTGCACTATGAGAGACTATCAGACAGAATTTGAGAACTTAGTCAAGAAAACAGAAGGATTTTCTAATGCATTATATATGAGTTTTTTTTATCAATGATCCTAAGGATACAATCCGATCTAACATTACGATGTTCTGTCCCAACAAAATGATGGAAATCCTAGGGTTGGATAAGTTGGCAGAGGACAAGATTAGGGCTCAGCAATGCCCAAATACACTTTTGTTCCATTTAGAAATATGGTTCCCCAAAGACATCCAATCCCTTTGAATCCTATAACCACTCCTATCAAGCATTTGTCTTAATCCAAGATGCGGGTACATAGGGATAAAGGACTTTGTTATAATTGCGATGATAAATTCACCTGGGGACATCAATGTACTGAACACAAGCCCTATTTCTTGGATGTGGCTTCTCTGCCTGCACTTAAAATTTGTGACACTGCTCATGATCCATTAGACATTCAGGTTGACATTCTACAGCCTCCTATTGACCCTCATATTGCTAAACAAGTTGATTGTTTTGTCCCTTCGGCGGTCTCAAATAATCCCTTAGATCTTTCATTCCGATGCACCCTTCAGATGCTTGATTTTTCCAAGCCCTTCACTCTTGACAGTGATTCTTGCAACAATGGACTTGGTGTTGTCCTCTTTCAAGATGAACATCCCATGGAATTCACCGATAAATCCCTTTTTTGAAATAATTTATCCACCTCCACACACGAGGAGGAAATGATGACTATTTTGCACGCAGTACAGAAGTGGTGGCCATACCTCTTAGGGAATCCTTGCTGCATCGAGGCTAATCACCAGATCCTGAAATATTTCCTGGAACAATGGGTCTCATTTGGAACAAAATAGAAATTGGTTAGCAAACTCAGGGGTTATGACTATGAGATCAATTACAAGAAGGCTAAGGACAATCTTATGGTGGATACTCTTTCTCGCACATTTGATGCCCCTGTCTCTCTTTCACCTATTGCTATGCCTATTCCAACTTGGTTACACCCTATTCAGCAAGACTATGTCAATGACTCCTCATTATCTGAAATCATCCAACCGTTGGCCAGTAACCCTTTTGTGGTACCGCATTTCTCTTTGGATGGCTCTTCTATGAGATACAAGGGTCATCTAGTGCTTCCCCAGAGCACAAATATTAAACATGCAGTCTTTTATGAACTCCATGCTTCTCCATTAGCAGGGCACTCTAGGTTCATGAAACATATGAGAGGACATGATGTCACTTCTTTTGGAAGGGAATGCAATGAGAAATTCAACATATGGTTTCCCAATGTGCTCCTTGTCAGCACCACCAAGGTGAAACTACACTCCTTTCCAGATTGCTCGAACCTTTGCCCATCCCTACAAGGATTTGGACATATATTTTGATGGACTTCATTCAAGGGCTCCCTAAATATGGAGGGAAGACCGTAATCTTGGTTGTGGTTGATCGGCTCTCCAAATATCATCATTTTTTTGCTCTTAACCCTCCATATACCACCTCCTCAATCGCACAATTTTTCATGGAAAATATATTCCTTCTTCATGGAATCCCTTCTTCCATTGTCTCAGACCGCAACGCAACTTTCACAAGTCATTTTCTCCTTACTGACAGCAAACATAATATGAGTTCAATTTATTGCCCACCAATAGATGGTCCGAATGAAGTCGTCAACAACTATTGGGAAATGTATCTTCAGTGTTTCACCTCTGAAGAACAACATCTGTGGCAGGGATGATTTTAAGGAACCATACTTATTTAAAAGTGTATAAATGTTGGAGAATATTACCAATTCTTAAAACAACAACTATAAAATGATTGGCGCTTTTTAGGGTGAAAATATTTTACCCCATCAAAATTGGGCGAAATGGGGCTTCAAAAAATGAAAAATGGTGAATCCTTTTTGGGATAAAAACATGGAAAAATAGCCCATTGGGCTAAAATTTGCCCCTAAAATCATCCTTGAGATTCTGTGGGCAAAGTGGCTCCCTCTCACTAAATAGTGGTACAATACTTCCTACTATACTACATCTCAAATGACTCCACATGAAGCCATTTATGGTCACACGCCTCTAGTATTCCTTCCATACACCCCCAGCAGTTCACGAGTTTAGGCAGTAGACACGGTTCTTCGAAACCGACATTAGATTCCTCACATTTTGCAGGACAATATTCACATGGCCAGAACCCGTATGAAACACCAAGCTGATCATCACCGTTCTAAGCACACTTTTCAAGGCAGTGACATGGTTTTTCTTCATCTGCAGCCTTACAAGCAATCCTCCTTGAAACTCAAGGGGAATCAAACGCTCGCTCCAAAGATCTCTAGTCCATATACAGTTCTTCAAAAGATTGGGTCTATTGTTTATAAATTGGCACTTTCTCCTTCTTCTCACATTCAGTAAGTGATTGGAACCAGCATGAGAGAAAAAATTGTTTTACCAGAACGAGATAATGAAGGATCCATCATTTCAGATCTGGAGGCCCTCCCCAATAAGCACACTTGTAAACTTCGGTCTCGGTCCATCATAGAGGTCTTAATTCAGTGGCACAACATGCAACCAGAGAATGCTACATGGGAACCACTCCTTCAGATTCAGCAACAATTTCCACATCTAAAGCTTTTAGGACAAAGATTTTTTTAAGAGGGAGGGGATGTTAAGAACCCGTGTCAACCCTCCTCTTTATTTTGTTAGTATATTTTGTCGGACACATATAATTTGTAAGTCATCCCATCAGTATGTTGTATTATCCCACATTCATGGGGAGTAAGTAATAGTTGTTAAGTTGTCTAGTTATTATGCTACATCATCCCGCATTCATGGGGGGTAATAGTTGTTTAGATTAGATTTAGTATATAAGTATGCATTGAGGCTAATGAAAACATCAAAGAGTTATTTTGTATTGAGCTTGCTCAAAGGATATTGCCTCCTCAAAATGACCTGCGATTAATAAATTCTCTTTTGTGATCCATAATTTATGTTATATCGTGCATTCTTATTGTTTATTGCAATAGGTTAAAGAGGAGCGCATCCATCTAAAGAAACCCTAACATGGGTAAAACAAGTGCATAATGTATTATCTCATAAGTTATGTTTTAAAAATGAAGTGAGGAGATCTATTTATATGATCTCACACTCTCTTTTACAAATAAAATCTAGGACAACATGCCTTTAAAATGTCAATTTGAAATTATAAAATGTCAACTTAAAATTAAAACAAAATAATAATAAAATATTACCATTATGTAGGTTCAAGGTAGGCTAGTTGGCGTATTTGCAACCCTAGGTGCTAGAACATGCTAAAATAAATGAATCACTCAGAACGAAAGGATGGAGTGAGATGGAGGGAGTGTGTTATACCCCATCTAACCCCTAGAATGTTGTAAAATCCCTCAATGCCCTCCTCTAATCATGAAAAGGCCTGGCATGGAGGGTGCCTTTCCTCTGAGGAGATAACGTTAGGGAGAGTAGGGAGCCACAGACAAAAGGGCGAGGAGGGTGTCCAAAGTGGCTACAAATGAATACGAGTGTCTCGTAGCTAAAGTAGAGGCCACAAGAGCCCATAAATAGGATATGGAGCCATGTGACCCATTGGTGAACCCTTTGGGGCCCCATACACCAAACCTGAGATTAAAACCCCCTATAAAGTGTATTCAACAATGCCATTAAGCCATAGTACCACTAAGGAGGACCAATGGGCCCAACCATGACCATCATTGCTCAATAACACCCCTCTTGGTCGAAAAATATGGCCCTCTCTCCCTCGGGTAGACATGAATGTGTGTTGTTGGGTACAGGTGCAATGTAACAATATATCAAATAATATACAGAGTATTTGATTAGTACAATTGATGATGTTGAGAATTGTATTTGTTAATCTAGCGACATTAACAACTAGAGACCCAAAAATTGATGTTTCCAACATGGAAAATTATGCATTCTTACAACATTATATTACAATAAAATCATATGATTATTCAAAACATCTATCCATTTAACAAAGACCTATTGAGCAAGCAATGCAATTTGGAAGACAATGCTCTTGTTACTAAGGGTGGGGTTGAACAAAATGTCATGTTCCCTTGCAATTTTAGTGCCTAGTAAGTCAAGTTATGGAAGGAAAGCATTAAATAGAGAAGAGAAATAAATATAGTGTCCTATTGACAACAAGAACAACAATTCTTGATTTCTTTTGGAAAAATTCGAAGGAAAGGAAATTTGACACATATATTTGAGAAAAATGCATGAGGAAATAAAAAAATTTCTTGAACAAAAATTAAAATGTCTTGAGCATACTTATATTAGCATAGTGTCATTACCAATAACCTATTCAAGCACTCCTAATATCTTTAGTTCTATGCAATTGCAAAAACATGCGATAGAAATCCCATTAGCAAGCAAAGTAGACACTTATGCAACTCTGGTCTGTAAATTTAAAATTCATTAGAAAAAAATGAAACACCTATCCATTTTCAAAACAACATGCTCAAATTAAGACTAGCATGTCCAAATACCAATCAATAGGAAATAAGAACTCCCTACAATAAATATATGTGCCACAACTTGGACAATGGACACCATTAATTCAAAGCAACCACACCCTATTGCACAAGAGTCACATATTGAGACAAAGAAAAACCAAAGTAAAATACCTACACCTCACCTTTGGTGGAATCATGAAAGAAATGAAACAGAGACCTAAAACAAAAATAATGTGCAGAAAAGCCAAGTGACACCAACAACCCAAAAATCCACATGCATAAAAAAAAGGTGAACCCTAATGCACCCTCATGACACATCAAATCAATTCACATGGAAGTCTTCTACATGTAGAGGTTCGTAGCTAGATGTAATTGAAGAGTATTCAAAAATTCTGGAGGACGAAGATATGAAGCAATATTTGGACTTATTGTTTAAATATATGCAAGAACAACTGACAACCCAAAAGCAGTGTTTGATGCTGTGGAAGAAAATTAATCTACTGCGGCTGTATTGTCAATTTGATTCTAAGAACATAGAAACATTCAAATATTTACACAGTTTCAGATATTTGAACGAAGTCATTACTCGAATAACAATGCTTCTAAAGAGAAATGTAGTAGAAAAGAGCACTAAAGAAGCTGCATGGGATGTCTGTAAGGAAATCACCAGGGAGATTGATGTTATAGGCCTCAAACCATTGGACTTTTATGATATAGAAAACTGTTCTATTTGGAAATAAAAAATATTGACTGGGGTTTATATCAAAATGATACAACATGTTTATCTCTATAATGAAATATATATGAAAACCGAATCCCCTATGATCCGAATGTTTTGTAAAATTTTTGATGAGATGAGTGCCCAAACTGAGGAAATCCTTGAAAAAACATTATACAAAAGTATTGTAAGGATTATGGGTTTTTTCATTCTTGTAATGAAATTGTCTCAAATGGATGCAAAGGATATTAGCAGTGAAGACTTGAAACACATGATTTCTATTATGCGGAGAATGTGGATCATAAAATTATCTTTCGATAATCCAACTCACTCAAAAACGCTGTTTAATGTTGTAAATCTTTGCATCTCTATAGAAATTGATAGATTAGAAGAGACGAGAGGTGTTAGCAAGGGACAACACCTTGAAGCTGAAGCTGAGGGGTGGCATAATTGTGAAGCCCTTGAAATGGGTTTTTCTCTTGTCAAAGATGTACTGATCACAGAAGGCCCATCATTCGCTAATATTCTTGAAGGATCTTTGGATATAGTGCAAGAGATCATTCGAGTGTTTGGAAATTTTACTCGTCATCAACCTTAGACTGAGACTGAGACCGAGACCGAGACCGAGACTAGTGGTGGAGATTTTTTATTGATTTGTGTGAGGAAAAGATGCAAAAAATATGAGTGCATTCACTCTAGAATTGCACAAATTGGACTGGACATCAACACGGCCATCTCCACAATTGGAGGAGTACCTCCATTGGATATTGAAGTTCTTCCTAAATTCGTAAGATATAGTGGCACCGTTTGAAACCAACGACAATAGCCCTCATCCCAAGAAACCAAATCCTGGCCTCCAATTCCATACCTCCTCAACAAATGCATGAACCCCTTCCATTCCTAAATTCCTCTTTTATGTATATAATTCAATTTATTTATTAATTCCTCTTTATTTCATTTTGCAGTGGTGCCATGGCCATGGCACCATGCATTTTAATTCTACTAATCTTCCTTATTTATTTTTAACTGAATTTTACTCATAATGATATCTATAACTTTCCCTTTATTTTCTTTAATTTAATAAATATCTATTTATTTGTATTCTTAAAAAATGACTATGCTATGTTAACTAATTATTTTTCATTTGATTTTTGATGGTATACTAGCCTTGAAGATGATGCTTCTTTTTAAGAAAGAAGGCATATTTTGGTCCTACCTAACCCAACTACTTTGGCATAATTAGGAGTTATTAAATAAATATATAAGATCATTCCCATTGAATAATACCCATCAAAATGTTAGTGGATATATGCTTAATGTAACGTGATCATCAATACTGAATAATGCTCGATATGTGGTTGGTACTCATTAATGACGAGACCAGAAGTAGTTAGGTTTTATCTAGTAAGAAATTATTTTAAGATATTTCTTTGAATATTTTTCATGTTCTATTGTTTCTTTTAGTTAAGTACATTAATTTCATTTTGAGGATTATCGGTACCTCTACATTTATTGTAGCATCTCTTGAATAATTCTTAAAAACTTCTAAGATTGCAGCATAACAACACTTATATGTGTGGCTTTATATGCCTTGCTTTATATGATTTATATGCTTTATATGCCTCGCTTAGACTTCCAATAATATTTTTCTATGAATCTTGTAAGAAACTCTTTGTTCTTCAACTCAAATTCTTCACCATATAGCTTAGGAATTCCCTCTTATTTTACATATTACGATTTCCTTGTATACACTATAGTTATTATATTTTGTTAGAAATTGACCTAAATTATCCCTCGTGGATATTGTTACCTCTCTTTTCATTTTTGTTGCATATTGAGTCCCCTAGATCTATTTTTATTATTTCATTACCACAATTTTCATCATGATGTCACTACACTTTAACTTGCATATGCTCTACCAAAAAATTACAATGCTACAACATTAACTACTCACTAGGAACAAATACATAGTCACATTTTCATCACAAAACACAAATATGGGAAAGAGGCATTCATCAATAAACCCCTTAATAGAGTTGTTTGTCAAGATTGCAATTCTACTTTGCAACTAGAAAACTAGTTAAGAAGAACTTATAATTTAAACAAAATTGAGCTAAATGTAGGTACATTAATGTTGAGTTCTTTGATCCCTCAATTAGAATCTAGATAGCTCCAAAAATCTCCCAAACTGAATTTTCCCCAAGTATCACGATCTTCCTTGCAACAAATAACTGGCATACTATCAATCAAATGAAGAAATGTTCTCATAGTCATATTTCCCTTCTTGATCACCTAAATTGGTGTGTTTTGGGGGAAGTGAATTCACGTCCCATTTTCCTTCATGATTGGGCTCAGATATTTTCTTTTCTTTGCATTCCCTATTCAATGTCCAATGGCCTCTACGTAGTTTATAGATTTTAATTGATTTTTTCAATCCACAATGGGTTAAGAGGTAAGAAATACTCTATGTCCTACTTTGTATTTTGATTTATAGGTTAATAATCCTCATAATAATTGTTTCTTTGTGCAAATAAAATAAATAAATATTCATTCAATATATGATCTAAATCTAATGACAAAAAAAGATAGAATGAATAGCTCATAAACAACCTACTCTTTAACATGTGTTCATAAAAAATATATAAGGACATGTCCATTGAATAATACCCATCAAAATGTTAGTGGATAGATGTTTAATGTAAGGTGATCATCAATATTAAATAATGCTCAATATGTGGCTGGTACTCATTAATGACGAGATCACAAGTAGTTAGGTTTTATATAGTAAGAAATTATTTTAAGATATTTCTTTGAATATTTTTCATGTTCTATTGTTTCTGTTAGTTAAGTACATTAATATCATTTTGAGGATTCTCAGTACCTCTACATTTATTGTAACATCTCTTGAATAATTCTTAAAAACTTCTAAGATTGCAGCATAACAACACTTATATGCATCACTTTATATGCTTTATATGCCTAGTTTGGACTTCCAATAATATTTTTCTAAGAATATTGTAAGAAACTCTTTGTTCTTCAACTCAAATTCTTCACCATATAGCTTAGGAATCCCTCTTATTTTACATATTACAATTTCCTTGTATACACTGTATTTATTATATTTTGTTAGAAATTGACCTAAATTATCCCTTGTGGATATTGTTACCTCTCTTTTCATTTTTGTCGTAGATTGAGTCCCCTAGATCTATTTTCATTATTTCATTACCATAATTTTCATCATGATGTCACTACACTTTAAGTTTCACATGCTCTACCAAAAAATTACAATGCTACAATATTCACTACTCACTAGGAACTAATACATAGTCACATTTACATCAATGTAATTACAACAAATAAAGGTAAAGAGAGAGGGATATTACACCGTTGATAAGAGAAAAAGATTTCTAATTTGCACACAAATTCAGGGTGGTTTAAGAATTAACTAACCATTTATCTTATCTATCAACATAGCTAATTTGACCAAAGACATGTTTCTTACGTGGTGTTATATGACAAGTCTGTGGTTGTAGAAGCTCCCTTTCCCTTTAGCTTCTAACACCTCCCACAACAACATATTTTAGGGGAACAAATCTCCTCCCCACCAACCCTTGGTAGAAACTTAGGTCTTTGAGCTCCCAAGAAAATGCATCAACCCCATTTTTTTCCCAAATTCCTCTTTTATGTATATAATTAAATTTATTCATTAATTTAAATTTATTTTTCATTGGTGCCATGTGGCATCCATGCACTTTAGTAATCTTAATTATTTTTAAGTGAGTTTTACTCATAATGCTAATATTTAACTTTTCCCTTTTTTTTAATAATTTAATAAATATCTATTTATTAATATATTTAGTAAATAACTTACTTTTCTTATGTCGAATCATTATTCCTCATCAATTTTTGGGGTGTTACACTAGCCTTGAAGATAGGGCTTATTTTTAAAGAAGAATGCATGTTTTGGTCCTACCTTGACCTTCGTACTTTGGGATCATTAGGACTTATTAAGTAAATATATGAGTCCAAACTCATTGAATAATAACCATTAGAAAGTTATTAGACATTCACTTAATATAAAAGGCTCGTGAATTTTAAATAATGCCCACTATGTGGTTGGTACTCATTAATGATGGGACCACAAGTAGTTAGGTCTTTTTTGGTAAGAAACTATATTTCAAGATAGGCATCTATGTCATGCATTGTCAAGGATTGTATTGGACTATACTCAAAGGATAATGACCCATCAAATATTCTTATGAAAACTTCTCTCTCTTCTAGTATTATAAATACAATGCTTATTTATATAAGTACAATCTCATTGTCTCTTTTATTTACTTTTCTACACTCATACTTCTTTGAATATTTTTCATGTTCTATTATTTCTCTTGTTTAAGTACATTAATATCATTTTAAGGATCTTGTGGAAACCCATCTAGTACCTCTACCTTTTATTGTATAATTTCTTGCATAATTCTTAAAAAATTATAATATTTTATCCTAAGAGCACTTATATATGTCAGTAGCTCCAAGTAAATTTAAGGATTCTATGATTCATCTCTTACTCCTATTTGAGTATTCAATTGAGGGCCTCATAATACACTATAAAATTAGTTGACCTCTTGTAACTAAACTTAAATATCAAACTATATTCCTCTAAGGATTCATATTATCTCTGATTCATATACCATAGTTCATCCCTAATATCTTTGTCTTTGCAATAGCCCTAATATTTATTTGTGAAAAAGATTTTTATTTAATCCTATGTATGAATATTATTTCCATCAAGACGCATAAATAATTGTATTGATGAGTCTTTCAAAGTTGAAATAAGTAATATAAGTTTATGAGCATGAATCCCATAATCATAGGATGTGTAGAGGGATTGAAATTTAAATTAGAAAGTGGTAGCTTCCCTTGTTTCCATTCCTTGTAAATGAGGAAGGGTGATGGGGTAATGTTGTTTATTATTGCATCCTTGTTTATTAATGTAATTGGAAATTGTAAAACCATTAGTTTTTATTTTAATGTGTATTATACCATAGTGAACAAATAGAGAACCCTCCATGAGTATGAACAAGATCCAAAATATTCTATTTTTTCCTAATTGTGGGTTTATGAAGACTAGTAGTAATCTCGATACTGGCTTCTATAGGTATAATTGTGGTTATCCTTGTAGAAATTATACCCTCTCTTTTAATGTTGGGATTCTCAATGCTCCATTCTAATACTTTGTATGTCTCACTTGAACTTCCAATAATATTTTTTTTTAAAGAATCTTGCGAGAATCACTTTGTTCTTTAATTCACATTCTTCTCCATATAGCTTAGGAATTCCCTTGTATATTACCTATTAATATCTCCTTGTTTACACTATAATTATAATTATTATATTTTGTTAGAAATTGACCTAATTTATCCATATAAAATGCATGCATTCTAGTTCAAAGAAAGCCATTGAATGAAGAAAAGAAAATGAATACAAATGGGAACACTCAAGAACTCAAGTTCCTTCTTTCCTCACACTGGAAAGATAATTTAGAGGGCTTTATTCCTTTAATATTTAGCACCTCCCCAATAGTAATGCTAAAACATGATGAAGCGAACAATTGAAAAAATTATGAGCCACTGAATCCCATAAGTTCTACTTAAATAATAAACTAAGTTCTATAATTTTTGAGGTTCTATGAACTATTTATGTAACCTCCAACTTTTCAAAAAATATTTAATTAATATACAATGTTGATTCTAAATGTTGTATAATTAAATATTTTTAAATGCATCTAGATAGAAGAATTAATATAGATGATAAAGATTCAAGATTTCTACAAATTAAGTCATGTAAGCCACAGGTGCCCCTTGGCCGTCTCGACTCAATGCTTCATAATCTCCTTACACTTACGAAATTGAAATGAAATTATTTAAAGTGAATAACTACTAAAGAAGAAAAGAAATTCTCCAAGAAATAAAGCTAATTTCTATGGAAATAAATAACTAATTCTATGTTATGGTAAATAAAACAAAACATAGCTTATGAAACATATGGTCATTGTATGTTGGTATAAGAACCTAATCAAGAAACACAATGTGAAAATAACTATTGAAAATAAGCATAACAACTCCTCATCCACCCATGAGGAATTATAAAACATACAACTAAGGAGTATAAATGTCATCACAAAACACAAATATGAGAAAGAGGCATTCATCAATAAACCCCTTAATAGAGTTTTTTGTCAAGATTACAATTACACTTCGCAACTAGAAACCTAATTAAGAAGAATTTAGAATTTAGACAAAATTGAGCTAAATTTAGGTACATTAATGTTGAGTTCTTTGATCCCTCAATTAAAATCTATATATCTCCAAAAATATCCCCAACTGATTTTCCCCCAAGTATCACCGTCTTCCTCGCAACAATTAACTGCCATACTATCAATCAAATGAAAAAATGATCTCATAGTCATATTTCCCTTCTTGATCACCTAAATTGGTTTGTTTTGGGGAAAGTGAATTCACATCCCATTTTCCTTCATGATATTGTCTTTTTTTTTGTGTTCCCTTTTCAATGTCCAATGGACTCTACGTAGGTTATATATTTTAATTGACTTTTTCAATGCACAATGGGTTAAGAGGTAAAAAATAATATATCCTACTTTGTATTTGATTTATTGCTTAATAATTCTCATAATAATTGTTTCTTTGTGCAAATAAAAAAAATAAATATCCATTCCATATATGATCTAAACTCAATGACTTTAAAAGTTAGAATTAATTGCTAATAAAAAACCTACTATTAACATGTGTTCATAAAAATACATGAAACTCAATTAATTCAAATCATATGACACCATTGAATTCAAAGTCTAACCTATTAGGAGATTCACTAAAATAAATACAAAACCATCTTAGGTGAATAACAAATAACCTATTTTTTCTAGTTCAAGGATATCTATATAATATATCATAGGGAAACTAATGAATCTCTCGTTAGTGGTATGATGTGCTAGTTAATTGATGATAAGGCACAATTACCTAAGATTCTCGACTCCAAAAGAACATAAGCATAGAAACCTCACAATAATTTGTAATCCAACCGTGTTGGTAAGTTATAAAATAACATGTCTATAGACATATGTTAACTAGATCTCTCTCACAACACCAAGATACATGTTGAGAAAATAGGGAAAGTCATCCCCATCCTAGATAAGTTGGTGATTAAATAAATGTCCTCATTTGTGGAATGGTACCATTGATTGGGACCAATATTAAATACATGTTTTCCATGATCCCACTGATGGAACAACTGGTGCAATAAATCTATTTTCCACTTGAGGTATTTTACCTCTTCAAAAAACTTGAGGAGCCTAACATCCATCAAAAGGAGGCTAGGCTCAACAACAATTGGTTTTAAAGACACATCCCTTTGGCACTCACGAGATTCATAAACAACCATGAATATATACATATGATCCTATTGTTGTTGCGGTCATCCTTGAATCACATACAAAA
Organism: Pseudotsuga menziesii; assembly: GCA_001517045.1. Lineage (NCBI taxonomy): Eukaryota > Viridiplantae > Streptophyta > Pinopsida > Pinales > Pinaceae > Pseudotsuga > Pseudotsuga menziesii. The sequence continues at coordinate 241,215 of LPNX010302245.1, forward strand.
ATCATTATGATAATATAGATACAAAATATACAATATATACTAAATTACTATTCATTATTCCTTGCATATTAAAATTTAAATTTGTTGCATTAAAAATGTTTGACACACTAGTGTACCTATTTTAATGTGTTGCACCATGTTCAGTGTCGCTTATTTTCCTATCACACTATCTATGATTCTATAAATATATAACCAATGTCAATGCCCTCATATGAATAAATGCACCATAAAATTATTTTTGTATAGACCGTATTAGTGCAATGTGAGAGTGAGACACATGACCCACCAATGTGGTGCAATGAGGATGTCTCATAACAATACATATGGTGCATTGGGTCATTATTAAATGTACTTGTGTGACTAATAAGTTTTAAAAAAAATCATAAATGCACAAACATGTCTAGACACTTTTACATGTAGTTATGGATTTTGATGTACATGGAATAATTCATATCATTGAAACATAGTTCTACTTTTCCTCTCCAATGTAGTATAGAGTGTAGGCATATACAAAATGAACCATGGTGTTCCAAGGGGATAGAGTAGAATTAAACATAGTGCATTAGGTCATCCACACACACATCACCTTCATGATGCATTGTTGTCTTGTATTAAGAGGTTTATGTTAAATAGCTAGTAGCATTTAAAAATTGTTCCACTATCGTTCCATGTGAGTGCACCACAAATTAAAGTGAAATTTAAATTTGGTGAGTTGGTTGAGCAACATGAGAAACTAACACAATCGTCAATTCCTTGAGTCATCGATGGACACACTACCACTTAAAGGTATAAATGACTACATTTTGCGATGCATGCTTGTGGATATTTCACCATAATATTGGTGCTCCATAACCTCCATTAGCATACCAAATAACCCAATAAAAAACATGCCTTTACCATTTTGAAATTATTGTCATGGTTATATTGTTATGGATAATTGTAGGCATTGTGGAAAGTAAGCACATCATGAAGCAATGTGCTATGTTACTAAAATATATACCAACAACATATATTTTCCAAAAAAATGAGAGTTATAAACTAAATTGAAAAAGTAAAGTGAGATATAATAAACAAATTACATGGTCTCATCTCTGATGTAGAGGCACGACGGCCACAAAAATGCCAAATTGGTTTCACTCGCGTAAGGTAGGTTTGAATAATTTTAAAAAATAAATAGAATTTGTCATTAATGAATATTGTTATAAAAACCAAACAGTTTAGAACCACAAGACAACGAGGTGCTAGAAGCACAATGGATAGTAAAAATAGAGATTGATTTGGTAATTTTTTTAATTTTTATTTAAACCTACATAGATTACCTTGTATCCCATTGCATTAATATTGATATAGGTTTAGAGAGCCCCAATAAGAAAACATGATTTAACATTCCCATTGCATGTCATGTAGGGTTACATACTAGTGCTTTTCTAGTTTAGTAAGCGCAACAAATAATTTTTTTAAATAATCTTTCTTACAAAAGTCAATTCTTTATATTTGACCCTAAAATGGTGTTCCTTGTATCATGGTGCACAAGCATTGTTGTACCTTAGTGGACAGCACACATTTTTTAAAATTGTATATTTCAGAAAATTTGATCATGACCTTTGGTTTTTTTGTTCAACCTTAATTTGATGTAGCTCATATCATGATGCACCAATTCATTTATAGATTTGCTAAGAAATACTAAATAAAAATTTTAAATAGACATTTTACAATATTCCAAGTTTTTAATTAACCCTAAAGTGGTGCACCTTGTTTAGGGTCCATCATATAGCAACTTTTTACATAATGTTTTACAAAATTCACGCATGGGATGGCACCTTTTGAATCATTATTTTTGGCGCATTTAGAGGTAAAAATAAACTATTTCATATGTTATCCAAGAGAAACTATGTTCCTAGTTTTTTTTAGGTGCATTCATTAAAAAACATCCACTAAAACACCCCATTGTCTGCTTCTTCTCAAAACCTCCACCAGAAGTAGAAAAAGGAGAAATGCTTCAACAAAAAAATCAAAATCTTGTTTTCCTTGTAATGCATGTGTCACAACAACACCATTTATTACCAAGGTAACGTGTAGCTCATAACATGTTAGCACTAACCATTGAGAAGATGTGACATGGAATACACCATGTTACCTCCAACCATTATAAATATTATGTCTGGCATATATTGTATAATCACTTAACTAGTACAAGGAATAAGTATATTGATGCCTTACTTATGGTGTTGGTATATTGACATAGGTCACCTTTGGAATCATAAAAATATTGCTTCTAACATTAGGGTGACATTGTAAACATCATTCCAAGGTCAAAACTTACATCCAAATGCAATGGTGTAGAACTCTATATGAGAATATAGACAATAACCTTAGAGTGAGATCAGATGTGGTATTGTGTAAACCTAAGAATCAAATATCCAAGTAGAGGGTGTATGAGAAATTATTTATAATGAAGAAGTATTTGTCTACAAAGGAATAATATATTTGAGGCCAAATAATAACTTTTATTATTTGGTGATTTGATTGTGGGTGTCAACTTAGTAGAATTCAATCAACACCAAAGACAACAAGACACAAGTTCATGTGTTAGAAATAACTTGGAAAGTGGAGACCTATAATTGGAGGTAGAAAGGTGATGAAATGGTGTTGGATACACAAGACATGTATGGTGATTGTGTAGGAGTGAATCTTTTAAGATGCGTTGTGAGGAAAAATCCCAAAATTTCTAAGGACATATGTGAATTGTTTGAGCATTTTCTATTTTTTTCACTTTGGATACATACATAGTCCAATAACAATGCAGAGTAAATATTTATGAACATTGGAAGCAAGAAATAACACAAGGTGTTAGCTCAATTTGTTGTCACCAATATTGGTTTGCATTTTGTTAGTTCCATTCTAGGGGGTGCTCAATGTGAATGCTCCTAGGTGAGGCACAATATTCTACAATGATAGGTTTACTAGAATAACTTGGGTTTTACAATAGGATTTTACTTCAAAATAAATAAACAAGAAATCATATTTTTTAAACATGGAAAATCCATAACAATTTCATGGGTTTTAAAGAACAATGGTTTGCAAGTTTTTTCCTATATAGTTGTAATTTATTTTGTTGTATTTTTTCTATGGAAATTTTTTTAAAGAATTTTAGTGATTAGAATTTTAAGAGTTAGTAATTTTACCAATGTTTTTACACTTTAATACAAGTATGGATACTTAAATTTTTCCCCAATGCATGAAACATAAACAAAAATCTCAAAAAATATTCATAAGAATTCTATCAACAACCATGCATGGCTTGAACAAGGAAGGCAATATTTATTTCTTGAATGGGTGGATGAAGATGGATAAGTACAATTTGTAAATCTATCAATGTTACAAATTTGAGGTGCACACACACACCCATAATCATATGTGTCATAGAAAACAATGAAATAAATTCTATAAATGACTTACACTATTTATGCAAGCTAAGACATTTTATAATTTTTACATGCTAGCTTTGCCCAAATTGCATTATAATTCATGGATTGTAAGGAAATTTATGCTACAAACAAACATATTAAAATGAAAAATAATTTCTTAAAAATATTTTACACATCACAATATGTAATGTCCCAATTCAAATATTCTCAACAAAGCAAAATTTTTGGAAAAATTGTCTTGACTAGCTTGGCCTATGGGGGATTTGAATGGCTCAACTGGGTCTCGAATTTGATAGGGGATGATGTGGGAAGTATTAATAATATTAAATATAATATATTATGGTTTTATTACAGTTAATAGACATATGAAACTTCATTTGGACATGATGACAAAAAGGGAAAAGATACTAGCAATTTATGATGCAATTCCCCCTAGGGTGTGGGAAGAAATGGCTCTCCAAATCCTAACAAAACCCCAAAAAATTTAAGAATAGAGTATGGGTATTGTAATTAGACTTAATTTACTGTCATTATATGTTTTTAATCTCCATGACATAGTATTAAAGCTTTATATTCGAATGCACAATTTGAGTGATATTCGCTTAAGGAAAATGACACAATAAAGCTCAACTTTGACCCATAAATGGTGAATATAATGGTTAATAACATGGAAATATGAATATATACCATTTAAAACATTTAAATATGTCACTAACAACATATAAAATCTACCCAAGTTGCAATATACATTAGATACACGATCTCCATTGAAAGGGAAATTCATCACATGCAAACTAGTCACAAGAAAGCTTGGAAATGTGGACATTTGCATATGTATTTATTCTGATTTCAAATTAAATAGAATGTAAAAATTATATTACAGATACATACATCCTACATAATATCTTGTGAATCAAATGAACTCAATGGGGCGCAACCACCATTCACATCATCAACCTCCTATCTGCAATAAAAAAAACTATATGAAGATCCAAATGAGAGGTCTAAATGGGATCTTCCATGGAAAACTTGTATTAGAATCTCACTCTCTCTAAATGGGCTCACTAGCAAGGCAAGTGTGTAATCACCGTGCAAGGATAAGCAATTTCTCTCCAAATGCCAAAGGAAAATTCAAAAATGATCAAAAGCTATTTCCATTCCTCATTACATATTTTTATCACCCTCCTAAGGTCCTATGAGCTCAAATTCATTCCCATAGGCCTCCTCCACCTCATCCTTGATTTTCAATAACCTCCATGCCACTTTGTCTTCTCCTCAACCCTTCATCTTACACCCAATTAGAATGGTTTCCACCTAGTCGCAAATGGGCCCTCTTGGAGCCTATTTTTAGCCTTGACATGTCATGTTTTAATAGGTATACAATCAGGTCTGTAATCAGGTCTTACTTGTCATAGAATCTTCCATCATTGTTGTCATAAAGCACAAGGAATCTAGCTCCTCATGACACCTAGTTTCTTCCTACACTCTTCCTCTTCTATGGGTAGTTACACTTTAATAAAAGTATGGATACTTAAATTTTTCCCCAATCCATGAAACATAAACAAAAATCTCAAGAAATGATCATGAGAAATCTATCAACAACCATGCATGGCTTGAACAAGGAAGGCAATATTTATTTCTTGAATGGCTGGATGAAGATGCATAAGTACAATTTGTAAATCTATTGACGTTACAAAGTTGAGGTCCACACACACACCCATAATCATACGTGTCATAGAAAACAATGAAATAAAGTCTATGAATGCATTACACTATTTATGCAAGCTAAGACATTTTATAATTTTTACATGCTAGCTTTGCCCAAATTGCATTATAATTCATGGAATGTAAGGAAATTTATGCTACAAACAAACATATTCAAATGAAAAATAATTTCTTAAAAATATTTCACACATCACAATATGTAATATCCCAATTCGAATATTCTCAACAAAGGAAAAATTTTCGAAAAATTGTCTTGACTAACTTGGACTGTGGGGGATTTGAATGGCTCAAGTGGGTCTCGAATTTGATAGTGGATGATGTGGGGAGTATTAATAATATTAAATAGAATATATTATGGTTTTATTACATTTAATAGACATATGAAACTCAATTTGGACATTATGGCAAAAAGGGAAAAAAAACTAGCAATTTATGGTGCAATTCCCCCTAGGGTGTGGGAAGAAATGGCTCTCCAAATCCTAAGAAACCCCACCAAATTTAATAATATATTATGGGAATTGTAATTATACTTAATTTACTGTCATTATATTTGTTTAAGCTCTGCTAGATAGGATTAAAGATTCATATTCGAATGCACAACTTCGGTGATATTTGCTTAAGGAAAATGACACAACTTTTACCCATAAATGGTCAATATAATGGTTAAGAACATGGAAATATGAATATATACCATTTAAAACATTTAAATATTTCACTAAAAACATATAAAATTTACCCAAGTTGCAATATACATTAGATACACGATCTCCATTGAAAGGGAAATTCATCACATGGAAACTAGTCACAAGAAAGCTTGGAAATGTGGACATTTGCATATGTATTTATTCTGATTTTTAATTAAAGAGAATGTAAAAATGATATTACAGAGACATACATCATACATAATATCTTGTGAATCAAATGAACTCAATGGGGCGCAACCACCATTCACATCATCAACCTCCTATCTGCAATAAAAAAAACTATATGAAGATCCAAATGAGAGGTCTAAATGGCCTCTTCCATGGACAACTTGTATTAGAATCTCACTCTCTCTAAATGGGATCACTAGCAGGGCAAGTGTGCAATCACCGTGCAAGGATAATCAATTTCGCTCCAAATTCCAAAGGAAAATTCAAAAATGATCAAAAGCTATTTCCATTCATCATTCCATATTTTTATAACCCTCCTAAGGTCCTATGAGCTTGAATTCATTCCCATAGGCCTCCTCCACCTTATCCTTGATTTTCAGTAACTTCCATGCCACTTGGTCTTCTCCTCAACCCTTCATCTTCCACCCAATTAGAATTGTTTCCACCTAGTCCCAAATAGGCCCTCTTGGAGCCTATTTTTAGCCCTGACATCTCAGGTTTTAATAGGTATAAAATCAGGTCTGTAATCAGGTCTTACTTCCCATAGAATCTTCCATCATTGTTGTCATAAAGCACAAGGAATCTAACTCCTCATGACACCTAGTTTCTTCCTAGAATCTTCCTCTTCTATGGGGAGTTACACTTTAATAGAAGGATGGATACTTAAATTTTTCCCCAATGCATGAAACATAAACAAAAATCTCAAGAAATAATCATAAGAAATATATCAACAACCATGCATGGCTTGAACAAGGAAGGCAATATTTATTTCTTGAATGGGTGGATGAATATGCATAAGTACAATTTGTAAATCTATTGACATTAAAAGTTTTAGGTCCACACACACACCCATAATCATACGTGTCATAGAAAACAATGAAATAAACTCTATGAATGACTTACACTATTTATGCAAGCTAAGACATTTTATAATTTTTACATGCTAGCTTTGCCCAAATTGCATTATAATTCATGGAATGTAAGGAAATTTATGCCACAAACAAACATATTCAAATGAAAAATAATTTCTTAACAATATTTCACACATCACAATATGTAATATCCCAATTCGAATATTCTCAACAAAGGAAAATTTTTCGAAAAATTGTCTTGACTAGCTTGGACTGTGGGGGGTTTGAATGGCTCAAGTGGGTCTTGAATTTGATAGGGGATAATGTGGGGAGTATTAATAATATTCAATAGAATATATTATGGTTTTATTACAGTTAATATACATTTGAAACTCGATTTGGACATGACGGCAAAAAGGGAAAAAATACTAGCAATTTATGGTGCAATTCCCCCTAGGGTGTGGGAAAAAATGGCTCTCCAAATTATAAGAAAACCCCCAAATTTAAGAATATAATATGGGTATTATACTTAGACTTGATTTACTTTCATTATATGTGTTTAATATCTGTGAAATACGATTAAAGCTTCATATTCGAATGCACAATTTCAGTGATATTTGCTTAAGGAAAATGACACAATAAAGCTCAACTTTGAGCCATAAATGGTGAATATAATGGTTCAGAACATGGAAATATGAATATATACCATTTAAAACATTTAAATATGTTACTAAAAACATATAAAATTTACCCAAGTTGCAATATACATCAGATACACGATCTCCATTGAAAGGGAAAGTCATCACATGGAAACTAGTCACAAGAAAGCTTGGAAATGTGGACATTTGCATATGTATTTATTCTGATTTCAAATTAAAGAGAGTGTAAAAATTATATTACAAAGACATACATCATACATAGTATCTTGTGAATCATATGAACTCAATGGGGCGCAACCACCATTCACATCATCAACCTCCTATCTGCAATAAAAAAAAAAGTATATGAAGATCCAAATGAGAGGTCTAAATGGCCTCTTCCATGGACAACCTGTATTAGAGTCTCACTCTCTCCAAATTGGCTCACTATCAGGTAAAGTGTGCAATCATCGTGCAAGGATGATCAATTTCTCTCCAAATTCCAAAGGAAAATTAAAAAATGATCATAAGTTATCTCCATTCCTCATTACATATTTTTATAACCCTCCTAAGGTCCTAAAAGCTTGAATTAATTCCCATAGGCCTCCTCCACCTCATCCTTTATTTTCAGTAACCTTCATGCCACTTGGTCTTCTCCTCAACCCTTCATCTACCACCCAATTAGAATGGTTTCCACCTAGTCCCAAATGGGCCCTATTGGATCCTATTTTTAGCCTTGACATGTCAGGTTTTAATAGGTCTACCATCAGGTCTGTAATCAGGTCTTACTTGTCATAGAATCTTCCATCATTGTTGTCATAAAGCACAAGGAATCTAGCTCCACGTGATGCCTAGTTTCTTCCTAGACTCTTACTCTTCTATGGGGAGTTACACTTTAATACAAGTATGGATACTTAAATTTTTCCCCAATTCATGAAACGTAAACAAAAATCTCAAAAAATAATCATAAGAAATCTATCAACAACCATGCATGGCTTGAACAAGGAAGGCAATATTTATTTCTTGAATGGGTGGATGAAGATGCATAAGTAAAATTTTTAAATATATCAACGTTACAAATTTGAGGTCCACACACACACCCATAATCATACGTGTCATAGAAAAGAATGCAATAAACTCTATAAATGACTTACACTATTTATGCAAGCTAAGACATTTTATAATTTGTACATGCTAGCTTTTCCCAAACTGCACTATAATTCATGGATTGTAAGGAAATTTCATGAGGGCTTCACTTGTTGGCCAATATCCTATCACGTTAGTTCATATTGTGGGTTTTAAAATTATCAAAAATCGAACCAATATATTGCAGGTATTGGGGGGATGAGGGTTTAAGGTGGGGGTGGGTAGCGTGGTTTATAAGAATTGAGGTATAAAAAGGGGTGGGGAGGAGGTTTTAAGTATTGGGAGGGGGTTTCAACAAAAATATTTTGGGTCAATATCTCTCGAAATTAAGGGTATTCTTTAATATACCATGATCTCACGTGCTATGTGAGAGGTTCACTAAGTGAAGTCCCCATGGGAAATTTATGCTACAAAAAAACATATTCAAATGAAAAATAATTTCTTAACAATATTTCACACATCACAATATGTAATGTCCCAATTCGAATATTCTCAGCAAAGGAAAAATTTTGAACTGTGGGGGATTTGAATCGCTCAAGTGGGTCTCGAATTTTATAGGGGATGATGTGGGGAGTGTTAATAATATTCAATAGAATATCTTATGGTTTTATTACAGTTAATAAACATATGAAACTCGATTTGGACATGATGGAAAAAAGGGAAAAAATACTAGCAATTTATGGTGCAATTCCCCCTAGGGTGTGGGAAGAAATGGCTCTCCAACTCCTAAGAAAACCCACCAAATTTAAGAATAGAGTATGGTTATTGTAATTTGACTTAATTTACTGTCATTGTATGTGTTTAAGCTCTGTCACATAGGAATAAAGCTTCATATTTGAATGCACAACTTCAGTGATATTTGCTTAAGGAAAATGACACAATAAAGCTCAACTTTGACCCAAAAATGGTGAATATAATGGTTCAGAGAATGGAAACATGAATATATACCATTGAAAACATTTAAAAATGCACTAACGACATATAAAATTTACCCAAGTTGCAATATACATCAGATACACGATCTCCATTGAAAGGGAAAATCATCACATGGACACTAGTCACGAGAAAGCTTGGAAATGTGGACATTTGCATATGTATTTATTCAAATTTCAAATTAAATAGAATGTAAAAATGATATTATAGAGACATACGTCATACATAATATCTTATGAATCAAATGAACTCAATGGGGTGCAGCCACCATTCACATCATCAACCTCCTATCTGCAATAAAAAAAACTATATGAAGATTCAAATGAGAGGTCTAAATGGCCTCTTTCATGGACAACATGTATTAGAATGTTATTCTCTCTAAATTATCTCACTAGCAGGGCAAGTATGCACTCACCGTGTAAGGATAAGCAATTTCTCTCCAAATGCCAAAGGAAAATTCAAAAATGATCAAAAGCTATCTCCATTCCTCATTACATATTTTTATAACCCTCCTAAGGTCCTACGACCTTGAATTCATTTCCATAGGCCTCCTCCAACTCATCCTTGATTTTCAGTAACCTCCATGCCACTTGGTCTTCTCCTCAACCCTTCATCTTCCACCCAATTAGAATGGTTGCCACCTAGTCGCAAATGGGCCCTCTTGGAGCCTATTTTTAGCCCTGGCATGTCAGGTTTTAATAGGTCTACAATCAGGTCTGTAATCAGGTCTTACTTGTCATAGAATCTTCCATCATTGTTGTCATAAAGAACAAGGAATCTAGCTCCACATGAAACCTAGTTTCTTCCTAGACTCTTCCTCTTCTATGGGGAGTTACTCCTACTCACCCATTCGAATCCTTGCCCTCATGATATGTCATTTGATGAATTTTCACCTTCCAAGAACATATAATTATAATTCTATGTGAAGATTAATTTGAGCCCAAGGAAAACATAGCATTAGAAGGTGAAGAGTCATTTCAGCCCAAGGAAAACAAAGAATCAGAAGGTGAAGAGTCATTTCAGCCCAAGGAAAAAATAGATTGTATGAGCTAATAGTTCATTTTTTCTTCCAAAATATGATATTTCAATATGCACTTTATAGAAGTATCTAGGAAAATTATATTGGATATAAGTCTTATACTTTAAAATTCACCAAAATTTTCCCATTAGAGGATATTTCAAGTCAAAATGGACCCTTTAACTCTAATTCAAATTCCATGTCATCATGTGTTAGCCAATGAAATTGCTTTAAATTTGAAATACTGTATAGGTCTTAAACACCTTTTTAATATAAATTTGGGGATATATATCATAAAAAAAAACTACTTTTTTTGTTTGTATTTTTGACATATCACCCCATGTTTTTACTCAAATTTCAATTGGGAGATCTCACTGGATGCGAATTTAAATTTTGCATCCAACGAGTACCCACTCAGCATACTTTTGATGGACCATGCTACCCCAAAAACAAGAAATACCTGAAAGTATTCTGAGTGTGTTAGATTTTTATCATTTAGATAGTATTATCTTAGGATATTAACTAAGAGAATAACAAGCACAAAAATCAATCACAAGAGACAATGGAAACAAAGGTTTTCCTTGGGGAAAACATAAACGAGAAAACCATGCAACTTAATCAAATATAGAATAAGCATGAATGGCAATAATAAAACCTAAACATAGTAAGATGATCTCTGGCAGCTGTTCTCTGTCTTATCCAAGCTCCTTCTCTCTCACTCATGCACTAAAACTGAGTGTGAGTGTCTGTATGATAAATAGAGATAGTCACTCTCTATTTATACCGATTTCCATCTTGACATTAACTCACCAGGTATGAATTCTCTAGGAGAGTCTAATAACCCTAGTGCCCCATAACTGCAGGGACTTTAACCCTTGATCAATAAGAAGGGTTACCCTCTATGACTTTACATGACTTGTTTACATTACTAATTATCCCAATATGAACATTGGTGTATGACATGAATCAATTACATTACTAATACCTTTTGATAGGAACATTGGGGTACAATACATAAGATATAAAAGTGAATACATTCCGTTGTTAAAAATACATCAACACTCCCTCTTAACTAGGAAGGTATTCTCTTGACACAATTCATTAGCACAAGTCCTCTTCTCTGGATCAAGTCCAGATCATCATCAATGTTGGATCATCATTGGATCATCATCAAAGTAGATCATCACTAGATCATCATCAAAGCTAGATCATCACTGGATCATCATCAAACCTAGATCATCGCTAGATCATCATCAAAGCTGGATCATCACTAGATCATCATCAAGGTTGGATCATCACTGGATCATCATCAAATCTACCTCTATCTTGATCAATTGGTGCTATCTCTTAATTCTAATTGTCATAGGAAGTTCTACAGAGCCAACCCTTTTTCATGTTGGTTGTAGGCCTAGCCTCAACTTAGGTCTTCATCTTCTTCACCACTTATATATGACCATGGGAGGAACAAATCCAGAAACCATGTCAGAAAGGCCCACCCAACACTCACATATGACCATGGGAGGAACACATCCAACAACCATGTCAGAAAGGCCCAACACTCGCATCTAACCATGGGAGGAACACATCCAACAACCATGTCAGAAAGGCTTTGCAATTACCTCTGACCATGGGAGGAACACATCCAAAAACCATGTCAGAAAGGATCTGCACTTACATCTAACCATGGGAGGAACAAATCCAACAACAATGTCAGAAAGGCTCTACATTTACATCTGACCATGGGAGGAACACATCCAACAACCATGTCAATCAGGATCTGCACTTGCATCTGACCATGGGAGGAACACATCCAACAACCATGTCAGAAAGGCTCTGCACTTACATCTAACCATGGGAGGAACACATCCAACAACCATGTCAGAAAGGCCCAACACTCACATATTACCATGGGAGGAACACATCCAACAACCATGTCAGAAAGGATCTGCACTTACATCTGACCATGGGAGGAGCACATCCAACAACCATGTCAGAAAGGATCTGCACTTACATATGAGCATGGGAGGAACACATCCAAAAAACATGTCAGAAAGGCTTTGTACTTACATCTGACCATGGGAGGAACATTGCCAACAACCATGTCAGAAAGGAACATGGACTCATCACTTTCCTTTGGAGGGAACCTCGATCTAAAGAACACCAAGATTCTCCCTGAAGTATTGAAACTTCACTTTGGCTAATGGTTTTCTCAACGCATGAGCTATCTACTCATCTATCACAACATACTGGAGCTTCATTGCTCCTCTCTACACCATATCCCTGATATAGTGATATTTTATCTCGATATGCTTCGACTTGTCATGGAACACCAGGTTCTCATACAACTTCACACAACTCTAGTTGTCACAATATATACAAGTAGAATCCAATTGGAGATCAAATAAATCAGATAGTAGCTTCCTAAGCCACACTACCTCACATCTAGCTGAACAAGCTGTGACATACTCTTCTTTGTTGATGTATTTGTAACTTTGGAATGTATTCACTTGTATATTGTACCCTGATGTTTATTCTAGGAAATATCTGTAATGTAATTGTGTCATGTCATGCCCCGATGTTCTGATTAGGAGATTCAATAATGTAAACAAGTCATGTAAAGTCATTGGGGATAACCCTCCATTCTAAGTCGAGGCAATAGTGCCCGCAATTGTGTCAAGGTTAACCCTCCTTATTGATCGGAGGGAAAAATACCCACAGTTGTGGGGAAGTAGGGTTATTAGACTCTCCTAGAGATTCGGCCCTAGTAAGTAATTGTTAAGTGGGGCTAACATGTTGAAGTGGACATTAAGTGAATGAAAGAATATAAATAGAGAGTACACCTCTCTATTTTTTATACACACACTCACTCATTAGGACGCATGAGTGGGAGAGAAGTAGTTCTCTCAAGTGAGAGAGAGAGGGAGAAGTTATGGAGATCATCTTTATGTTTTCAGGTTTTATTGTTGCTATTGGTGCTCATTCTATCTCTGATTAAGTTGATGGGTTTTCTCCTTTATGGTTTCCCCAAGGAAAATTATTTGTATCTCTTGTCTCTTGTGTTTATTTTTGTGCATGTTATTCTCTCAGTTAAAGATCCTAAGATAATGCTAGCTTGAATGATAAAAATTCTAACATGGTATCAGAGCTAACCTCAAAAGAAGACATTGTGTAGCTACAAAATCTACAGATTCTTACTTTTTGGGTCTCTCTACACAATGCATCTGTAAACGTATGCTAGGATGACTCTCCATTGAAGGGCACATCTTTCTATTGAAGAAAAATTCAATTCCAGACAATTTGAGTTTTTGGTGCGGGAAATTAGGGCTTCTTACAGAAGAGGAATTTTTGAGCGATCCTGGCATAGGATTTCTCTCCTCATCAAAATAGAATTTTAGACACCTGGGTGGAGATTTTTTCTTGGGTGTAACTCCAGGAAAGTCAAACCCTAGTTTGACCCCGAGCCCAAAAAACCCTAAAATACTAAAACTGATAATTTTTGGTACATTCACTATATCTCTGGATTGGAGAAGGATCAGGAGATGAAACCTTCACAGGATCAATATAAAATCCTGATTTACACTGTATCCAAATTTCAGCCTCAGATTCACTATATTATAGAATATATAATCCCTCCAAGTTAGGATTCCATCCTCTTCCAGGATTCATCCCTAAACAGGACACCTAGGGTTAATTGCTATATCTAGAGCTGAAAATTTCCAAATAAAATTTCTAAAGATGTTCCAGAAATGGAATGGACTGTAATTACTATGGTCCAAGTTTCAGATCTAGAATATGAAACAGTGACACATGGCAATCCGTACAACTTCGCTATGCTGAACAGTCCTGAAACAAGTCACCTTGGGAAAACGCTCATAAGTCCTAATTGGTGAAACCAATTCTGATGAAACCTACAGTGTTGGAATAGGGACATGCGAGGATACCTCATTGCAAAGTTTTAGACATAGAGAATTAGTAAATTTGGAGATACCATAGAACCAGTATCAGGAATGTCTGTAGAAGAAATTGGAAAACTAGGGGTTCCTGTTCTGGGATATTCCCTCCACTGTTTTCAGAAAAGGAGTACATTGGACAGCTAACGTTGAAGAGGTATATATTTATAGCAAATAATATCTAAAATATTTTAAGTTTTCAAAATTAGGGTTTCTTTGACAAACCCTAGATCAGCTAGCTTAGGAACTAGGACGGACACCTCAAATCGGTAAGATCTAATCTTTTGCTATTTTCATTTGAGGTTCTCATTTCAAAGTGATCTATCACATCAGCTTGATGATAATATTGGTGAAGTTGACAAATTCCAAGCATGGAAGTATATGATCTAACTGAATAAAATGAATTGGACACCTACATGAGTAGAGAGGTTCCAATTCTAGAGGGCAATGAGGCTCAAAGACTTACACAAAAAGAACTTGGTCAAGGCCAAGAAGATCATTGCTGATTCAATCACTGATCAACTTATACCACAAGTGTCTTCCCTAAAGACACCGAATATGTTTGATTCCTTGACCAAGATGTTTAAAGGGAAGAACATAAATCGAAAGATTACTTTGAGAAATCAGTTGAAGAATGTGAAGATCCAGAATGTAGATTCCGTGCAGTCATACTTTACAAGGGTCTCTCAAATGAAAGAACAACTTGAAGTGGTAGAAGAAGAAGTGGTGAATTCAGAAGTGGTTATAACCACCTTGAATGGCCTCCCAGGATCATGGGATTCATTCACTCGAAGAATGTGTGCATAAAGGAAGTAATTACTTTCAGTAGACTCTGGGAAGAGTGCACACAAGAAAAAGAATCTCTACTCATAATAAGAAAAGAGAAGATGGGAGAAACTGAAGATCAATCTCTCACCATCCAAAGAAGATCCCTCAAGCGATGAAGAAATATGAAGGACTCAATTCTTTAAGAACCTCTTATCCATATTAGCATTTGGATGCTATTATGAATAAAGAAGATGATGAAGCTGAAGGCTCAAGAAGGAGTCTACCCACAAAACAAATAAAGATAAGTATTCAATTTTCATTTCATGATATTTTTTTGTTATGCATTTGTTTATATTCAATTGATGTATTATGCATGATAGAATGTTTGCATTAATGACAATATACTACTAATATGCATGTGATGGGTAAGTAGCTCATGGTGCTATACAACTCTCCATTGCTACTTATCTAGAATGAAACCTCTTTGCTGACATATTGGATTAGTGCACAATCTCAATGTTGTCCTGGTAGAGACGGAAGGCATCTAGAAAGTTTCCATGAGATATGGATGAATGTTATATTGGCTAAAATAGTTGCATAATCATATATCTTGATGTAAAATAATTTTCCATTATGAATATGCCTTATGAAATGTTTCTAACCATACAAATGCATTTGACTTGTACGAAAGATCACATACAATCACCTGCAAGCAAAGAAGGATGAGACTTGTTCCAAAGAACAAGTGATGACAGGTCAAGATAAATAATAATATGACAAATGCAATGCCATCATTAATGCAAAACCTTCCAACTATGAAGAAGTAACCAAGAAGAAATGGAAGACCAGTTCAAGAAGAATGATGTCTAGGATGTAGTATAGAGACCTGAAGAGAAGTTTGTAGTTCCATCATGCAGTAGATGGAAACATCATGGGATACAAGGAAATATTTGTAGCACGAGGCATATACTATGAAGAGACTTTTGCAGCCACTAGAAATACACATGACAGGAAGAATCATGTGTGCAAATGAAAGAATCCCTTATACGAGCTCAGAAGACACCCATGAGGAGCTTGATGAAGACCTGAACCTTTGCTACAAGGTTGAATATGGAAGTATATAGAGGATGAAAAGCTCATAGATGGGTGCAAAAAGAACTTTTGAAAAAGTTCAAGATAGAGGATCTTGGTATCCAATGATCCCAGATGGATACATAGAATATTAGTAGCAGAGGAAGCTACTTGTCACTTTGATACACAATGTTTCAGTGCATAGAGTATGAAAGATAGAGGGAGAATGATGCTCCGCTTCAGAGGGAGTGACTACAAAAGTTCCTAAGGTTCAACATGGCATGATAGGATGGACATATTACTAATGACTCTAGGATTTACTGAGAGTAAAGAGGATTCCAACCTTTGCTTCAAGGTTGAAGGAGGAAGACCAGTGATGCTCCTGTTATATGTTGATGACTTTATCCTGATAGAAAAGAGGAACTTATTAATGTTGCAAGAAGGAGACTTGCTTCCAAGTTCAAGATGAAGGACTTGGGGATGATACACTACGTTCTAGGCATGTATGTGTGGATAAGGGAAGTATGTAGTAGAGATACTAAAGAGGTTCAAGATGGTGGACTACATGACCACACCTATGGTATCGAACCCAAATATATTGAGTGTTGCTTCATCAGAGTCAGTTGATGCCACAATGTATCGTCAAATGATTTGTTCCTTGATGTAATTGAGAAATACAAGACCATATATTTGCTTTGTTGTGAACACATTGAGACATGTTCACCTGATGGTTGCAAATCATGCAGTGAGGTACTTCAAGGGTACAATTGATTATGGGATCAAGTATGAGTCAAATCAGAAGATTAAACCTAGAGGGCTATGAGGATTTGTATTGGGTAGGCAGTGCCATTGATAGGAAGAGCACTTTGAGACACTACTTCAGTATGGGTTCGAGTGTGATCTCTTGGTTTGGTGGGATGGAGTCCTGCATGGCGTTGAGTACAGTTGAGGAAAAAGATGTTTCCACTTTCTATTTGGGAGGTAGTATGTTTCTTTTGAAAAGTACTATTTGATTTGCTTGATCTGACTTGCATATTTGTATGATGTAGAGAGGAGTAGTGAAGCTCTAGTATGTGATCCAAATCAATATCTTTTGAAATAGGGAGTTTTAGCATAGATGGTGAGACAGGTTGTCTGAGCATAAATCCTAGAAAAGATCATAGGTTGCTCAGATGTAAACAGACCTATAGGTTGTCCTCGGATGTAATTGGTCCCAGCAAAGCTTTCCCGTTATCCTTGAACATAATCAGCCTTGATGTGATTTTATGCTAGAAATGGAAAAAGTGAAGTTTTAGTACTTCAAGGATAATCTTGGTGTTCTCTAGATCGAGGTTCCCTTTAAGGGGAAGTGATGAGTCCATGAGCCATTCTGACATGGTGAGAAGATTAGGTTCCTTCCATGTTCAGATGTAAGGGCTGATCCATTCCACCATGGTGAGAGGATTTGGTTCCTTCCATGTTAGATGTGAGTGTTGATCCATTTTGATGTGACTGTAGGATTGGTTCCTACATGATCAGATATAAGTGCTAAATGCCATTCTTGGAATGGAGGCACTTGGTCAGTTACCAGGATGCTCAACTTGGTGTTGAGATGCCATCCTTTGGGAGAATGGAGGCACCTAGTCAGTTACCAGGAATCCTTAGTATGGGACTGAGAGCCCTTCTGATGCGATGTGTTTGCACATGGTCGAATGTAAGTGCAGAGCCCTTCTAATGCGGTCTGTTCACACATGGTTGGATGTAAGTACAGAGCCCTTCTGATGTGGTGTTCACACATGGTTGGATGTAAGTGTAGAGCCCTTCTGATGCAGTGTGTTCACACATGGTCAGATGTTAGAGTAGAGCCCTTCTGATGTAGTGTGTTCGCACATCGTCAGATATAAGTGTTGATCCATTCTGGCGCGATGTGTTTACACATGGTCAGATGTGAGTCCTAGGCCTTTCTGATAAGATGAGGTCAAATGTGAGTGCTGGGAATGCCTTTCTGATAAGATGAGGTTAGATGTAAATGTTGGGTGGGCCATTCTTACATAGGGTAAGATATAATCGCTGAACAACACCTACATGGAGGCTAGGCCTACAACCAACATGAAAAAGGGATGGCTCTGTAGAACTTCTCGTGACGAGAAGAATGAAGAGATAACACCATTTGATTGATATAGTAGAAGCAGTAATGATGAGGATGATTAAGTGATGAACCAAACTTGATGATGATCCAACAGTGATGATCCATATCAAGTGATGATCCAAACTTGATGATGATCCAGCAATGATGATCCAAATCAAGTGATGATCTAGGCTTGATGATGATCTAGTAGTGATGATCCAAATCAAGTGATGATCCAGACTTGATGATAATCTAGCAGTGACGATCCAAATCAATTGAAGATACAGACTTAATGATGATCCAGCAGTGACGATCCAAATCAAGTGATGATCTAGACTCGATGATGATCCCGTCACGATCCATATTCAATGATGATTTAGACTTAACAATGAATATGACTTAACGATGAATATGACTTGAAAATGAAGATGAATTGAAGATGAAGTTGACTTGAATATGAAGATGACTTGATGATGATCCAAATGATACAAAGAAGAATACTTGTGCTGATAAATTGTGTTGAGAGAATACCTTCCTAGTTAAGAGGGTGTGTTGATGTATTTGTAACTTTGGATTATATTCACTTGTATATTGTACCCCAATGTTTATTCCAGGAATTATCTGTAATGTAACTGAGTCATGTCATGCCCCGATGTTCTGATCGAGAGATTCAATAATGTAAACAAGTCATGTAAATTCATTGAGGTTAACCCTCCATTGTAAGTCAAGGCAATATTCCCCACAATTGTTTCAAGGCTAACCATCCTTGTTGATCGGAGGGAAAATTCCCCATAGTTGTGGGGCACTAGGGTTATTAGACTCTCCTAGAGATGTCAGCCCTAGTAAGTAATTGTTAAGTGGGGCTGACATGTTGAAGTGGACATTAAGTGAATGAAAGAATATAAATAGAGAGTGAGCCTCTCTATTTATTATACACACACTCACTCATTGTGGAACATGAGTGAGAGAGAAGTAGTTCTCTCAAGTGTGTGTGAGAGAGAGAAACTATGGGGATTATATTTATGTTTTCATGTTTTACTGCTGTTGTTGGTGCTCATTCTATCTTTGAGGAAGTTGTAGGGTTTTCTCCTTTATGGTTTCCCCAAGGAAAATTCTTTGTGTCTCTTGTCTCTTGTGTTTATTGTTGTGCATGTTATTCTCTCAGTTAAATATCCTAATATAATGCTATCTTGAATGATAAAAATTCTAACATGCTTCGGAGGTACTTAGTGCAATGCAGGATTGATTCCTTCTAAACCAAGAGGTCACACATGATCCCATACTGAAGCAGCACCCTGAATTGCTCTTTCTATCAATGGAACTACCTACCCAATATGAATCCACATAACCTTCTAGGTTAATCTTTTGATTCACCTCATACTTGAGCCCATAATCAATTGTACCCTTCAGGTACCTTAGAATATGCTTTGCAACAATCAAGTGAACATATCTAAGATATGTCAGGAACTAGCTGGATGTGTTCATAGCAAATAAAATATATGGTCTCGTATTTGTGAGGTACATCAAGGACCCAATCATCTGACGATACATAGCAGCATCAACCGAATCTGAAGAAGCATCACTCAATAGCTTCGGGTTCGATTCCATAGGTGTGGTCATGGCCTTGAATTCCATCATCCCAAACCTCTTTAGGATCTCTACTGCATACTTTCCTTTTCGTAGGGATATTCCATCCACATCCTACCACACCTAAATGCCTAGAAAGTAAAGCATCATACCGAAGTCCTTCATCTTGAACTCAGTAGCAAGCTCCATATTTGTGTCAAAAATCAATCCATATTCACCTGTTAAAAACATGTCATCTACATATAGTAAGAGTATCATTAGGTTCCCTTCCTCAAACTTGTAGTATAGGTTGGAATCTTCTTTACTTTTGGTAAAACCCAAACTATTCAGGAAGATGTCAATTCTACCGTACCATGTCCTAGGTACCTGTTTCAAACCATACATGGATTTGTTCAATTTTCACACATGAGTCTCCCTATCATGTGTCTCAAAACTGAGTGTATCATGTGTATCATGTGCTTCTCCACATACACTTCCTCTTCTACTACACCATTCAAGAAAGTTGTCTTGACATCCATCTGGTGTATCTTCCACTTCATTACTATAGCCAGAGCAAGTATTGATATGATGGAAGTGTATTTGGCTACAGGTGCAAAAGTTTGTTCATAATATATTCCTTCTTTCTCGGAGAAGCCACAAGCCACAAACCTTTCTTTATATTTCTCTATGCTTCCATCTGTAGCATGCTTGATCTTGTAGATCCACTTGGAAGTCCCAATGGACTTCCCCTTTGGTCTTGGAACAACATTCCAGACATCATTCTTCATGATCAACTGGTACTCTTTGATCATAGCATCCTTCCACTCTTTATTTTCTGTTGCTTCTTCATAATTTGAAGGTTATTTATCAATGATGTCACATAATAAGGATACATAACTAGAGCAAGACGTAGTTCTCTTCTTCTCTATGTGTATCTCTTCTGGAGCCCCATATCTTTCTGCACCTTGGATAGCTTCTCATACCCATGCTGGTTTTCTCTTATGAGGATTCTTCACCTGAGGTGGATCTACATGTTGCTAGGGTTCTTCTATTTCTTGATATTCTTCTTGAGTTGCATCATTCATAGTTGTATCTTGAATTATGGGTACTTCTGTTTTTTCAGCAGGTCTTTTTTTGGATTTTCTATAAGTTGAGTCTTCGTCAAATGTTACATCCCTACTGATGTCGATCTTCTTGAATCCTAGGAAGTATATTCTATAAGCCTTTGAGATTTCACTATATCCCACGAATATACCCTTCTTTCATGAAGGATCTAAATTTGTCCTCTTTTCTTTTGGAATGTATATGTACACTCGACAGTCGAATATTTTGAGATGACTGACTTCTGGTTCTTACCAGAGAGTACATCTTCAAGAGTTTTCTTGAGTACTCTATGAGAAGTACGGTTCTATGGATACACAACTGTTCTAGTAGCTTCTGTCCATATATGCATGTGAATAGATTGATCATGAAGCATTACCCTTGCAACTTCCAGAATCGTTCTATTCTTCCTTTCTACAATCCCATTCTGTTGTGAATTATATGGAGTGGTTGAATCCCTCTTAATCCCTAAATATCTACATAATTATTTGAATTCATTTGATGTGAATTCTCTTCCATTGTCTAAAAGAAAGGTCTTGATTTTCTTTTCTGTGTGATTCTTGATCAAGGATTTGAACTCTTTGAACTTGTTGAATACTTCATCGTTGTTTTTCATGAATTATATCCATGTATTCCTAGAAAGACTTCAATTAAATAAACATAGTATACATACCCGCTTAATGAGTTGGATGACATTGGACCACATACATCAGAGTGGATGATTTCCAAGATTCCTTTTGCCTTGCTCTCTTTACTTAGAAATGTCTTCTTTACGTTCTTTCCTTTTGCACATCCTTTGCAAATGCTGTCATGTTTTGTCTGTATTTCTTGAAGACCTTCAATAGCTTTGCTTGTAAGTGGTAGTGCTCTATAGTGCACATGTGCAAGCCTTCTATGCCAAAGTTCATTTGGATCTACTAAGTTATGGACCAAATATTGTTCTAGTTGGCCTTTCAATTTGTATAGTCCTCCTTCTTATTCTGGTTGGCCTTTCAATTTGTATAGTCCTCCTTCTTATTCTGGTTGGCCTTTGAATTTGTTAAACAAGACATCCTTCATCTTCATAAACTTTCCAAAATCTAGCTTATAGGAGGATTCACCACTACCTTTTGTTGTATATTGGTAGTCATCCCCAATTTTCACCTTGTGATGTCACTCATGTTCAGATAGTTTCACAAAGGATTTTATGAATCTTGTCATATGTTTGGAATGCCCGCTATATATAAGCCAATCATTTCTTCCAAGTGTGATAGTTCCCATGAGAGCGGAAATCAAAACATACTCTACATCACTTGAAGAATCATCACTTTCTTGTTTGATTATCTTTGTGGAAGGTTCATCATCCTCTGTAGCATCAGCATGATGTCTTCTCTTGTTTCCCTTCTTCTTGTGAGAGCCATTTTTATTTCTAGGACAATCTCTAAAAAAGTGTCTTCTTTCTTCACATGTATAGCATCTGAATTTAGGTATATTTCTGTTAGATCTTTTAGGGTTATCTTTCTAGTGGGAGTGCTTACCTTTGTGATAGTCTGTTCTTTTCTTGGATTGCACTGTGAGAGCTTGATCTTCACTTCCCATATTTTCTTCTTGGGATATTATTCGAGATTATTCTTGTGAGAATTCTTCTAACATCCTACTAAACTAGTAAACTTGAATAGCTTCTTTCTTGCACAAATCCCTTGAATAAAAGAGTCCCATGCCCTAGAGAGACCATTCAAGGTGGTCATCACAATTTTTTGATTCTCTACTTCTTCATATACTGCTTCAAGTTGTTCTTTGATCTAGGAGACCCTTGTAAAGTATGACTGTATGGTCTCTGCACTCTGAATCTTTACATTCTTCAATTGGTTCCTCAAATTCATATTCTGATTTATGTTCTTTCCTTCAAATAGCTTGGTTAGGGAATCAAACATTTCTTTAGGTGTCTTTAGGGAGGACACATGTTGTATGAGGAGATCCTTGATTGAATAAAAAATAATCCTCTTATCCATGACAAATTTCTTTTTGTGTAAGGCCTTAGCCTCATCTCCCTTTGGAACTGGAACCTCTTCACTAATGTAAGAGTCTAACTCATTTTCTTCCAAGACCAAGGAGAACCTATACTTCCAGGCTCAGAAGTTATCAGCTCCATCAATATTTTCATCAAGCTTGGTGTGATGAGACATCTTGACTGAAAACCTCAAATGGAAATACAAAAGATTTAGATATTACCAATCTGAGAAGCTGAAAACTAGATCTAGAGTTGATCTTCTACAGTGTTGCTTTTCTGGTTCTAGGGAAAATTAGGGTTTGAATTTCCTGGAGTTCTACCAAACCAAAAACCTTGATTTTTGTCTGTAACTTCAATTTTGAGGAGGATATCAATCCTAGCCCAGGCTCACTCAAAAATTCCTCTTCAATGAAAAGCCCTAGTTTCCTGATGTAGTGGTAGATCAAAAACTAAAAGGGCTCAGAATCAGATTCTGCTTTGACAGAAAGATGTGCCCTTCAAAGGAGGTTCATCCTAGCCTCCTTTTGCTAATGGATTGTGGAGAGAGACCCAAAAATTAAGAAGCCCTAGCTTCCCCAGCTGCACAATGTATTATTCTTAGGTTAGCTCTGATACCATGTTAGATTTTTATCATTTAGATAGTATTATCTTAGGATCTTAATAGTGATAATAACAAGCACAACAATCAATCATAAGAGACAATGGACATAAATATTCTCCTCGAGGAAACCATAAAGGAGAAAACCTTGCAGTTTCCTAAGAGATAGAGTAAGCACCAATGGTAGTAGTAAAACTAAAAGATAGTAAGATGATCTCCAACAGCTATTCTCTCTCTTATCCCAGCTCCTTCTCTCTCACTCATGCGCTGCAACTAAGTGTGAGTGACTGTATGATAAATAGAGAGACTCACTCTCTATTTATACTAATTTCCAACTTGAAATTAACTCACCAGGGCCGACTTCACTAGGAGATTCTAATAACCCTGGTGCCCCACAACTGTGGGGACTTTAACCCTTTATCAATGAGGAGGGTTAACCTCTATAACTTTACATGACTTGTTTACATTACTAATTCTCCTGATAGGAACATTGGGGTATGACATGACTCAATTACATTACTAATACTTCCTGATAGGAACATCGGGGTACAATACATAAGATATACAAGTGAATACATTCCAAAGATACAAATACATCAATAGAGTGGGTACTCGCTGGATGCAAAATTTAATTTAGCATCCAACGATCTCTCCCAATCGAAATTTGAGTAAAACCAGAGGGAGATATGTCGAAAATACAAAAACAAAAGTAGTTGTTTTCTTTTCTTCCTCCAAAATTAATAAATGTTATTTTATTAATTTTTTTAGGAGGCCCATTTTGAGTTGAAATTTCCTCTAATGAGAAACTATATAAAATCCTTACAAATTTGAATATTTTTACAAAAATTATCACCATAAATTTAGTGATTAGAATTTTAAGAGTTAGTAATATTTGCTAATGTTTTTACACTTTAATACAAGTATGGATACTTAAAATTTTCCCTGATGCATGAAACATAAACAAAAATATCAAAAAATAATCATAAGAAATCTATCCACAACCATGCATGGATTGAACAAGGAAGGAAATATTTATTTCTTCAATGGGTGCATGAAGATGCATAAGTAAAATTTGTAAATATATCGATGTTACAAAGTTTAGGTCCACACACACACACCCCCATAATCATATGTGTCATAAAAAACAATGAAATAAAGTCTATAAATGACTTAACTATTTATGCAAGCTAAGACATTTTATAATTTTTACATGATAGCTTTGCCCAAATTGCATTATAATTCATGGAACGTAAGGAAATTTATGCTACAAAAAAACATAGTAAAATGAAAAATAATTTCTTAACAATATTTCACACATCATAATATGTAATGTCCTAATTCTAAGATTCCCAACCAAGGAAAAATTGTCTTGACTAGATTGGACTGCGGGGGATTCAAATGCTTCAAGCGAGTATCAAATTTGATATGGGATTATGTGAGGAGTATTAATAATATTCAATAGAATATTTTATGGTTTTATTACAGTTCATAGACATTTGAAACTTGATTTGGAAGTGATGGAAAAAAGGGAAAAAATACTAGCAATTTACGGTGCAATTCCAGTATGCTTATGAAAAGTTCTCTCTTCTAGTATTATAAATACAATGGTTATTTATATAAGTACAATCTCATTGTCTCTTTTATTTACTTTTATACACTTATATTTCTTTGAACATTTCTCATGTTCTATAACTTTTGTTGTTTAAGTACATTAATATCATTTTAAGGATTATGTGGAAACCCATCTGGTACCTCTACATTTTATTGTAGAATTTATTGCATAATTGCTAAAAAATTCTAAGATTTTATCCTATACATGTCACTAGCTCCAAGTAAATTTAAGGTTTCTATGATTCATCTCCTACTCCTATTTGAGTATTAAATTGAGGGCCTCATAATACACTACAAATTTAGCTGACCTTTTGTAACTAAAGCTAAATCTCAAAGTATATTCCTCTAAGGATTCATATTACCCCTAATTCATATAACACAGTTCATCTGTAATATCTCTGTCTTTGCAATAGCCCTAATAGTTACTTGTGAATAAGATTTTCATTTCATGCTATGTATCAATATTATTTCCATCAAGACCCATAAACCATTGGATTGATGAGTCCTTCAAAGTTGAAATAGGTAATATAAGTTTACGAGCATGAAACCCCATAATTGTAGGCTTTGTAGAGGACTTGAAATTTAAATTATAAAGTGGGAGCTTCCCTTGTTGTCATTCCTTGGAAATGAGGAAGGGTGATGGGGTAATGTTGTTTATTATCATATCCTTGTATATTTATCTAATTGGAAATTGTAAAACCATTATTTTATATTTTAATGTGTATTATACCTTGGTGAACAAATTAAAAACCATCCACGAATATGAACAAGATCCAAAATATTATATTTTCCCCTAATTGTGGGTTTATGAAGACTAGTTGTAATCCCAATACTAGCTTCTATAGGTATAATTGTGGTTATCCCTATAGAAATTAGCCCCTTTGTATTAATCTTGGGATTCTCAATTCTCCCTTCTAATCCTTTGTATGCCTCACTTGAACTTCCAAAACTATTTTTTCTAAAGAATCTTCCAAGAAGCACTTTGTTCTTTAATTCAATTTCTTCGCCATATAGCTTAGGAATTCCGTCGTATTTTACCTATTAATATCTCCTTTTTTACACTATAATTATTATATTTTGTTAGAAATTGACCTAATTTATCCATATAAAATTCATGCATTCTAGTTCAAACAAATCTACTGAATGAAGAAAACAAAAATGAATTCAAATGGGAACACTCAAGAACTCAAGTTCCTTCTTTCCTCACAATGGAAAGACAATTTAGAGGGTTTTCTTCCTTAAATATTTAGCACCTCCCCAATAGCAATGCTAAAACATGGTGAAGTGAACAATTGCAAAAATTATGAGCCACTGTATCCCATAAGTTCTACTTAAATAATCCTCTAAGTTGTATAATGTTTTGAGGTGCTATACACTATTTATGCAACCTCCAACTTTTCAAAAAATATTAAATTAATATACAATGTTAATTCTAAATGTTGTATAATTAAAAATTTTTAAATGCATCTAGCTAGAACAATTAATATAGATGATAAAGGTTCAATCTTTCTACAAATTAAGTCATCTAATCCTTAGGGTTCCCCTTGGACATCTAGGCTCAATGCTTCATAATCTCCTTGCACTTGTAAAATTAAAATGAAACAATTTAAAGTGAATAAATACTAAAGAAGAAAATTAATTCTCCAAGAAATAATTCTAATTTCTATGGAAATAAAGAACTAATTCTATGTTATGATAAATAAAACAAAATGTAGCTTATGAAACATATGGTCAATATTGTATGTTGGTAGAAGAACTTAATCAAGAAACACAATGTGAAAATAAGCATAACAATTCCTCATCCACCCATGAGGAATTATAAAGCATACAACTAAGGAGTATAAATTTCATCACCAAACACAAATATGGGAAAGAGGCAATTCTACTTTGCAACTAGAAACCTAGTTAAGAAGAATTTAGAATTTAAACAAAATTGAGCTAAATGTAGGTACATTAATGTTGATTTATTTGATCCCTCAATTAGAATCTAGATAGCTCCAAAAATCTCCCCAACTGATTTTTCCCCAAGTATCATGATCTTCCTTGCAACAATTAACTGCCATACTATCAATGAAATGAAGAAATGTTCTCATAGTCATATTTCTCTTCTTGATCACCTAAATTGGTGTGTTTTGGGGGAAGTGAATTTACGTCCCATTTTCCTTTGGTGTGTTTTCAGGGAAGTGATAGGGCTTAGATATTGTCTTTTGTTTGCGTTCCCTATTCAATGTCCAATAGCCTCTACCTACTTTATAGTGAAATTGTCTTAAACGGATGTAAAGGATATCAACAGTGAAGACTTGAAACACGGGATTTTTATTATGCGGAGAATGTGGATCATAAAATCATCTTTCGATAATCCATCTCACTCAAAAACACTGGTTAATGTTGTAAATCTCTGCATCGCT
This sequence comes from Pseudotsuga menziesii, assembly GCA_001517045.1. Taxonomy (NCBI): domain Eukaryota; kingdom Viridiplantae; phylum Streptophyta; class Pinopsida; order Pinales; family Pinaceae; genus Pseudotsuga; species Pseudotsuga menziesii. The sequence goes on from LPNX010302245.1 coordinate 268,996, forward strand.
AGAGAAATTGATAGATTAGAAGAGACCAAGTGTTTCCACACCCCAGGATCTGTAGAGGAAGGCAGAATGCGAGAGGAGGGAGAAATAGGTTTTATCGAAGCATAATGGGGGATTTTTGACTTCCAGAATCCACCTAAAGAAGGAGGAAGGTGGAAGTTGGAAAACCAGAAAAAGGTTAAGGTAAAGAATTGGTCTTATGATTCCCGAGTTATGAAGGAGGAAAACGGAAGGGAGGAAGGCAGAAGGGAGGAAGGTGGAAGTTGGAATATGGTGACGTAAGCCCATTGATAGGTTGTTTCAAAATTATGAGTTTCGAAGGTGGAAGTCATAAGAGCAGAAGGAGGAAGGCCATTGAACGATTCTATCGTTTGCTAGTTTTCCAACTTCTAAGTTCCAAAGGTGGAATACAAAACTATGGTTCAAGGAATTAGTCAAGCGTTATGTTTTTATTTCGAAGTTTTGAAGGAGGAAGGTAGAAGGAAGAAGAGTAGTTAAATGTTTCCCATCGCACATTTGTTTCTGATTCCCAATTTTCGATGTTGGGAAGGCAGAAGTGGAAGTGTGGAAAGAACATGTTTAGTGCAGAAGAAGGTTTTTGTGTAAAGAATGGTTCTTTTAATGGAAGAGAAACCGTTACAATGATGTACAGGGGTTCTTAAGCCTGAGAATGAATGTTGAAGCATTTTTTAATGTCCATGGCCTTTGTTTGAAGGGAGAACAAGTGTTCTTGAAGATTTTTTTAATTAATCCGCATTATGAGGCATGGGTACATTACATGGTGGATCAATTGGGGAGTTTTAATGGTAGGGACTCAGGACCGCTTGTTGAAAACAACTGAGCAAAGGATTTCCACCTGACCTGCAACAATTTTTTATCCTCCCCTATATTTTACCTATTAAATTTCTTTTGGACCATAGATCATACCTCAAGATTCATTTTGGGCCATCGGTATGGGGTCTGCAAAAGGCATAAAATGAGATGATAGATGATTTGGGGTTCAATTTGATCTTTCTATCCCTACCTTATTCTTTTTTATCTTTATCCTTCTACATCGTTGATCTCCGTTGGATTCATCCTCAGATGTTGATCTAAGGTTTGCGAAAAACAAAAAATAGGGTTCTTCTTGACCAAAATATTTTGTCTTCCACCTTTCTAATTTTTCCTTTCTACCTTTTATTTCTCCACCATTGATCTCCATAGGATTCATTCTCAATTGTTGATCTAAGATCAATTTTGTGGGCTTCGAAAGATGGAAATCGGAATTATGAATTTTCATAACAAACAACCGTTTACCTTTTTCTCTTTCACCCTTTTCTATATGCACCATTGATCTATGCAGGAGTTTTCCTGATCATCAATCTTGTAGATGGCGAAAAACAATATTTCAACTTTTCACAACCAAATTCTTAAGTTTCTTGCTTTTCGATATTGGCCCTTTTGCTCTCTTCCAGACGATTGATCTTGGCAGAAATGTTATGAGCCATTGGATCTAAAGGTTTGCAAGAGGCATAATTTCAACCTTTTGAGAGAAAATTATTATGTTTTCCACTTTCTGATTTCCTCCCTTCTATGCCTTTCCACAATGTTGATCTGCACGGGAGTTTTCCTGACCGTTGCTCCTATGGATCGCTGAAGGAGGAAGTTAAACCCCTTATACCCAAAAGTCTTATGTTTTCACTTTGTGCCTTTCTGCACTGTTGATCTTGTGATCGATCTCCCTAAGGGCCTGAACCGCATATCTTGTGGATCACGAAAAGAAGGAATTTAAATTTTCACGAACAAATTCTTAAGTTTCCTCCTTTTCGATCTCCCCCTCTTTGTACTTTTCTGAGATGTTGATATTCGGTGGAAACATTCTGATCCATTGGATCTGTATTGCAGAAAGTGGAAATTGGGATGCTAAATTTCAAAGCCAAAACTCTTTCCTTTTTCGCTTTTTCCTTTCTACTAGATCGTCGAGCTTAAGAGGAAACATTTTGGTTTGTCGGATCCTGGATTGCAGGGGTGGAAGTCGGGTTTTATCACCTTTTTACACCGAAACTTGTCTTTTTCACCTTTCTACTCCCAATTTTTCCTTGGCAGGAATGATTTGTTTCCTTTGATCTCCTTCGATGCACATATAGGTCGTCTATTTCCTGTTATCATTCAACTAAGGGAATATTTCTTCATTTACATGCATTTCAAGGTAAAAAATCATAATATCTTTAAGTATTTGGCATTCTTAATCTAGAGCTGTCCCTTCAAACATCTGCAAACTCTCATAAACATTCTTTAAGGTATTGCAATATGAAAATTTACACACCTTATTCATCCTTTTATTGGCCAAATCTCTTACCAATTACTTAGTCAAAATATGGTGATGACATCCACCATCTTAAATGGAATACTTGTGTGGAAATCCAAGAATGAAACAAAAATACAATATATCCATCCACAGTTCGTAATTAGATGCTATCTTGTTAGCCTTCCTTGTCTTTGTAGAGAACTTCTTTATTTTTCTTTGATTGGATTCATTAGGAGAGACCTTCCACATTAGTTAAACAAATCTCACAAAAGTAATGAACAAAACAAGAGCGTACCTGATTGATGAGGTAGGTTGAGTTCTTTGTGGAGTTTCAAGATAAGCCAGCAGGTTACTCCTTTCAAAAAAATGTATGCAATCATATACAATTAGGACTTCAAGACTTACGAAAGTCTTGTTCTTTCCTGGATAAGTGACCTTAATGAATTTGAAGTCCCCAACAATGTCGCCAAAATGTTAAGCCTTCCCGGGCTTCTTCTTTGTGGAGTCGCCACGTAATATTTGCAAGATTAATCTTCAATAATATTTTCAAAATACTCAGAAATACTTACCTCAATTTTTCTTACCATATGTAGTTCTTGTCATGGTATGAATGAATTTTGATCAACCGCTTCAAATTTTGAAATGCTCCCCAACAACGGCGCCAGAATGTTACCCGTAGAAATGGAAATCCAAGCCACTGACAATAATATGTGGAGAAAAAAACCATTGTCACCTTAGTCACTCATCCAAACTTCTTTGGAAGTTGAAGCCTCTTACGGGAGAGCCCTATGTAACTCTACAAAAGACACTTATACACCAAATATATCTCCTATGTGTGTATGATTAGTGATCAATGCCTAATGGAGTCTAGAAGAGGATATGAATAATACAAGTTCATTCATCCAAGGATAAACCAATTGCATAACTAATTAATTCCAATATGCAGATAGAAAGTGTGATATGTAGGAATTAGCAAAAAAACATGCATTTCATAAGCATTTATAATTATCAAATAAAAATTTAAAGTACATGTACATCAATACGTATCAATCATGCACGCTAATATTTTAGGCATTCAGTACTTTAGTATAAGAAACACTGAACATGCGTGTAATCAAGCATTTACTAAACAATTTGCATCAACTTTGAAAGCAAGTATCATGTGTTTATTAGTAAAAATATCATAAATAGTATGTAGTAGTAGACATAACCATCATTAACAATGTCATTTCAATTCATACCAACAAAGAATAGTGACCATCTAACTGATGTTTTCAAGTCATGTTGCAGGGTTCAATGGATTGAAGTGTAAGGGAAGGTACACTTGAGTAAAAGGGAGGGCCTGAAATTTTAGGGCACGAAATTTTAGGGAACGAAATTTCAGGGCCCAAAAATTTAAGGCACAAAATTGTAGGGTCCAAAAATTAGGGCACAAAATTTTAGGGATCAAAATTAGGAGCAGAAAATTTTGTGAGGCCCTAAATTGGCCAAATATTTGATTTTATGAAATTTTTATAAATTTTTCAGACCTAAATTTAACCTAAAGATAATCCTAAACTAACCCTAGAACTAGGTTTTTTAGAAGAGAAAAAGTGTGAAAACCCAAGGGAAACCCTACCCAACCTAGGGCTTCAATGGAGGATGGCTAACCTAGTGAGGAAGGGTTCTTAGTTAAAACAAATAGCCTAGAAAAAATAAGGAGAAACCCTAGGGCACCCTTACAATGAGACGTGCCTCAACTTGCTAAGGTGACATGAATGGGAGGTAATGGCCCATCCTAGGAAAAAGTGCAACATTAGGGATACCACTAAGGATTGAACATGCACATCCACCAACATTCAAACAAAGAGATAAGAATCCAAACCTCCATGTGCTTGTGTTGATCCAACAAATCAAAGCATCACCAAAACTTAAGATTCACTAAAGAATTACCAAAAAAGAGCTTACATTAACCAAAAAACTTCTTAAAGAGGAGCACATCCATCTAAAGAAACCCTAATAGGGGTAAAACAAGTGCATGATGTATTCTCTCATAAGTTATGTTTTAAAAATGAAGTGAGGAGATCTATTTATATGACCTCACTTTCACTTTTACAAATAAAATCTAGGCCAACATGCCTTTAAAATGTCAATTTGAAATTACAAAATGTCAACTTAAAATTAAAACAAAATAGTAATAAAATATAACCATTATGTAGGCTCAAGGTACGTTACTTGGGGTATTTGCAACCCTAGGTTCCAAAACATGCTCAAATAAATGAATCACTCAGAAAGAAAGGATGGAGTGAGATGGAGGGAGTGTGTTATACCCCATCTAACCCCTAGAATGTTGTAAATTCCCTCAACTCCCTCCTCCAATCATGAAAAGCAATGGCATGGAGGGTGGCTTTCCTATGAGGAGATAAGGTTAGGGAGAGCAAGGAGCCACAAATTGAAGGGACAAGAGGGTGTCCAAAGTGGATAAGAATGAATACAAGTGTCTCATAAATAAAGCAGAGGCCACCAGAGCCCATAAATAGGATATGGATCCATGTGACCCATTGTCAACCCTTTGGGGCCCCATACACCAAACCTGAGGTTAAAAACCCCTATAAAGTGCAGTCAACAGTGCCATTAAGCCATAGTACCTCTAAGGAGGACCAAGGGGCCCAACCATGACCATCATTGCTCAATAAAAACCCTCCTAGTCAAAAAATTTGGCCCTCTCTCCTTGGGGTACACCTGAAGGTGTGTTGGGTACAGGTGCAACGTAAGAATATATCAAATAATGTTTGGATTATTTGATTATTACAATTGATGATGTTGAGAATTGTATTTGTTAATATAGTGACATTAACAACTAGAGACCCAAAAATTGATGTTTCCCACATGGAATATTATGCATTCTTACAACATTATATTACAATAAAAGCATATGAGATGCAGGCACATAGGGAAAAAGGATTTTGTTATAATTGTGATGATAAATTCACCTAGGGACATCAATGTACTCAACACAAGCCCTATTTCTTAGATGTGGCTTCTCCGCCTGCACTTAAAATTTGTGACACTGCTCAGGATCCAGTAGATGTTCAGGCTGACATTCTCCAGCCGCCTATTGACCCTCAGATTGCTAAACAGGTTTATTGTTTTTTCCATCCTTTCAAAGTCATGGTTTCCAATGGGAGCACCTTACCTTGCAAAGGAAAGTGTCACAGTGTGTGTATATCTATTGGAGATTATAACTTGCACTCTAACATGTTTTTCATGCCCCTAGGAAGTTGTTCATTGATTTTGGGAACTCAATGGTTACGCACACTTGGACCCATCTTATGGGATTTTGCTGAACTGTGGATGCATTTTTTAGTTAATGGGGAAAAACAAACATTCAATGGCTTACAACTAGGGTCTCTCAGCATCATTAGTTCACATTTCATGGAAATGACCCTTAAGAATAATTCACATGGTGTCATCACGCAGCTCCATTTCATTCAGATACAACCTTCGATGGTCTCAAATACTCCCTTAGATCTTTCATTCCGATGGACCCTTCAGATGCTTAGTTTTTCCAAGCCCTTCACTCTTAAGAGTGATGCTTGCAACAATGGACTTGGTGTTGTCCTCTTTCAATATGAACATCCCATGGAATTCATAGATAAATCCCTTCCTAGAAATAATTTATCCACCTCCACATATGAGGAGGAAATGATTACTATTTTGCATGATACAGAAGTGGTGGCCATACCTCTTAGGGAATCCTTGCTGCATCGAGGCTAATCACCAGAGTCTGAAATATTTCCTGCAACGAGTCTCATCCCCAACACAATAGAAATTGGTTAGCAAACTAAGGGGTTATGACTATGAGATCAAATACAAGGATGCTAAGGACAATATTGTGGTGGATACTCCTTCCCTCACATTTGATGCCCCTATCTCTCTTTCAGGTATTGCTATGCCTATTCCAACTTGGTTACACTCTGTTCAGCAAGGCTATGTCAAGGACTCCTCATTATCTGAAATAATCCAACCATTGGCTAGTAACCCTTCTGTGGTACCGCATTTCTCTTGGGATGACTCTTCCGTGAGATACAAGGGTCCTCTGGTGCTTCTCCAGAGCACAGATATTAAACATGTAGCCTTTTATGAACTCCATGCTTCTCCTTCAGTAGGGCACTCTAGGTTCATGAAAACATATGAGAGGGAACGATGCCACTTTTTTTAGAAGGGAATGCAATGAGAAATTCAATAGATGGTTTCCCAATGTGCTCCTTGTTAGTGCCACCAAGGTGAAACTACACTCCTTTCTAGATTGCTTGAACCTTTGCCCATCCCTACAAGGATTTGGACATATATTTCAATGAATTTCATTCAAGTGCTCCCTAAATATGGAGAGAAGACCATAATCTTGGTTGTGGTTGATCGGCTCTCCAAATATCATAATTTCTGTGCCCTCAACCCTCCATATACCACCTCCTCAATCACACAAATTTTCATGGACAAGATATTCCTTCTTCATGGAATCCCTTCTTCCATTGTCTCAAACCACAATGAAACTTTCACAAGTAATTTTCTCCTTACTAACAACAAAATGAATATGAGTTCAGTTTATCGCCCACCAATAGATGGTCTGAATGAAGTCATCAACAACTATTGGGAAACTTATCTTCGTTGTCTCACCTCTAAAGAACAACATCTGCAATTCTCTGGGAAAAGTGGCTCCCTCTCACTGAATAGTGGTACAATACTTCCTACCATACTACATCTCAAATGACTCCATATGAATCCGTTTATGGTCACACACCTCCAATATGTTGATGTATATGTAACTTCGGAATGTATTCTTCTATGTATCTTATGTATTGTAACCCGATGTTTATTCCGGGATGTTTCTATTTATTTATTTGAGTCATGTGGTCATGACTCGACGTTCTGATCGAGAGGATTAATAATGTAATCAAGTCATATCAAGTCATTAGGTAAGTCCCCACAGTTTCGGGGCACTTGAGTTATTATACACTAATTAAGGTGTAGGCTCAAGTAGTAATTGCTAGGTCGAGCCTACATGTGAAAGTGCAATTCAAGTGAACGGATGAATATAAATAGAGATTGAGAGTCTCTCTATTTATCACTTGTGAAATACATCACTTTCTCTCCCAAGTGTGGCGCACTACTGAAGAAGGAAATTTTGGGACTAGACAGAAGATAGAAGACTACTGCTGTTTTGAGAGATCTCTTACTGTTTTGGTGCTGATTCTATCTTAGAGGAAGTTGCAGGGTTTTCTCCTTTATGGTTTCCCTGAGGAAAATCTCTTTGTGTCTCTTGTCTCTTGTGATGTGCTTGTGTTTTATTGCTGTGCTTGTTATTCTCTCAGTGAAAAGATCCTAAGATCATAATGCTAGCTTAATGTGATGAAAAACTAACATGGTATCAGGGCTAACCTGAGAAGAAGACATTGTGCAGCTACAAAAACTAGGGATTCCTAGTTTTTTGACCTTCCTCCATACATTTTCAGCAAAAGTAAGGTGGAACAACTCTCCTCCTTAGGGCACATCTTTATGTCGAGGGGGAATTTGATTCCGAGCATTTTCAGTCTTCGATGCGGAAATTAGGGATTTCTACAGAAGAGGAATTTTTGAGTGCGAACATCATAGGATTTTTCTCCTCATAAAAAATAAAGTTTAGAGACATGGATCAAGAAATTTGGTTGGGTGAAAGTCCAGGAAAGTCAAACCCTAGTTTGACCTTGAGCTAGGAGAAACCCTAAATACTAAAACTGCTACGTTTTGGTACAATCGCTATATTTCGAGTTTGGTGAAGTCTCAGAAGCTGAAAATTGCAGGGGATGAATATAAAATCCTTATGAACACTTTGTCCAAAAATCAGCCTCATATTCGCTATATTCTGGGAGATATGATCTCTCCAAGTTAGGGTTCCATCCTCTTCCAGAAATCATCCATAAACAGGACACCTGGGGAGATCTGCAATATCTTGGGCTACAGAGGTCCAAATGGAATTCATGAAGATGTTACAAAAAGGGCACGGACTTTAATTTTGGTGTTCCAAATATCAGACTCAGAATATGAACTAGTGACACGTGGCATTCCGTACAACTTCGCTATTCTCAACAGTCCTGTAACAGGTCACCTTGGAAAAAGGATCATAAATCCCAAATGGTGAAACCAATTCTGATGAAACCTATGGTTTTGGATTAGGGACATTCGAGGTTACGTCAGTACAAAATTTCAGACACATAGGATCAGTGATTTCGGAGATATCACAGAAACAGTAACAGGAATTTCTGCAGAAGAAATCAGAAAATTAGGGCTTCCTGTTCCGGGAGCTTCCCTCCACTGTTTTAAAAAAAGGAGTACATTGGACAGCTCCATTTGAAGAGATCTATCTGTTTGTCCAATAAAATCTGAAATATTCCAATTTTTGAAAATTAGGGTTTCTGTGACAAACCTTAGATCAGCGAACTCTGGGACAAGGACGGATATCTCAAATCGGTAAGATCTAATCCTTTGCTATTTCCATTTGAGGTTCTCATTTCAATATGATATATCACATCAGCTTGGTGACAAGATTGGGGAAGTTGACAAATTCCAAGAATAGAAGTATTTGATCTCTCTGAAGAAAATGTATTGGACACCTACATGAGTATAGAGGTTCCAGTTTCAGAGGGAGACGAGGTTAGAATCCTTTCACAAGAAGAACTTGGTCAAGGCCAAAGAAGACAACATGCTCATGCTGCAAAGGATGATGAACCATCCAGAAAGAGATCCAGATATGAAAGTGAATATTCTTACAGCGAGGATGAATATGTTCTGATATAATCTCTCACAGGTAACATTACTCATGGAAGTGATGATTGGCTTATAGATAGTGGGGCTTCCAATCATATGACAGGATTCAAGGAATCCTTTGTAAGACTGTCAGAACATGAATCACCTCACAAGGTGAAACTAGGAGATGACTACCAATATCCAATAAAAGGTAGTGGGGAATCTTCATACAAGCTAGACTCTGGTAAGTCTCTAACAATGAAATAAGTATTGTTTGTTCTAGGACTTAAGAAGAACCTTCTATCCATTTCAGCCTTGGATGCAAAAGGAATGCGGGTTGCATTCATCGATGGTCAAGTCATCATGTGGCCAAAAGGAAAGAAAATTGATGATGCGGTAGTGATTGGAGAACAAGAAGGAGGCTTGTACAAATTGAAGGGTCATCTAGGACAAGCCTTGATCCATGATACGGTAGAGCCAAATGAGCTTTGGCATAGAAGGCTTGCACATGTGCACTACAGAGCACTACCTATTGCAAGCAAAGCTGTTGAAGGACTTCCAGAATTCCAAGCAAAGCATGATGGAGCTTGCAAAGGATGTGCGAAAGGGAAGAATACAAAGAGACATTTCCTAGAAGTGAAAGCAAAGCCAAAGGCATTCTAGAAATCATCCACTCCGATGTATGTGGTCCAATGTCATCAAACTCACTAAGCGGGTATGCATACTATGTTTCTTTTATTGATGATTTTTTCTAGAAAGACATGGATTTAATTTATGAAAACAAAGATGAAGTGTTCAACAAGTTCAAGGAATTCAAAGCCTTGATCGAGAACCATACTGAAAAGAAGATCAAGACCATTTGATTAGATAATGGTGTTGAATTCACTTCGAATGAATTTAAAGAGCTATGCAAAGAAGCAGGGGTTAAGAGGGAGTTGTCAACTCCTTATAATCCACAACAGAATGGGGTTGCAGAACGGAAGAACATAACTATCATGGAATCTACAAGAGCTATGCTTCATGATCAAGATCTACCTATGCATCTTTGGGCTAAAGCTTCTAGAACAGCAGTGTATGTACAGAACCATACTCCACATAGAGTACTCAAGAACAAGACTCCTGAAGAATTATTCTATAGCAAGAAACCAGAAGTTAGCCATCTCAGAATATTCGATTGTCCCGTGTACATACATATTCCAAAATCAGAAGAGAAGAATGTAGAAGTGGTGATGGCCACCTTGAATGGCCTCCCATGATCGTAGGATTCATTCATGCGAGGAAGTGTGCCAAAAGGAAGTGATTACTTTCAACAGACTTTAGGAAGAAGAAGAAGCTTGAATCATAAGAAGAGAAGAGAAAATGGGAGCAATTGAAGATCAAGATCTTTCCATCCAAAGAAGATCCCTCAAGCAATGAGGAATATGAAGAACTCAACTCTTGAAGAACTTCTTATCCATCCTAGCATTTGGATAAGAAACGATGCTATCATGAATGAAGAAGTCGATGAAGCTGAAGGCTCAAGAAGGAGTATACCCTCGAAACAAATAAAGATAAATATTCAATTGTCATTTCATGATATTGTTTTGTTATGCATTTATTTATATTCAGTTGATGTATTATGCATGATAGGATGTTTGCATTAATGACAGTATACTACTAATATGCATGTGATGGGTAAGTAGCTCATGGTGCTATACAAATTCTTCATTGCTACTTATCTAGAATGAAACCTCTTTGCTGACATATTGGATTAGTGCACAATCTCAATGTTGTCCTGGTAGAGATGGAAGGCATCTAAAAAGTTTCAGTGAGATATGGATGAATGTCGTATTGGATAAAGTAGTTGCATGATCATATATTTATGCATAAGTGTTTTCCAGTATAAATATTCCTTATGAAATGTTTCTAACCATACAATTGCATTTGACTTGTAGGAAAGACCGCATACATAATCACCTACAAGCAAAGAAGAACGAAGACTTGTTTCGAAGAACAAGTGATGACAGTTCAAAGACAAAGATTAATATGATGAGTGCAGTGACATCATTGATGCAGAACCTTCTAAGAAGAAAGGGAAGACCAGTTCAAGAAGAATGATGTCAGGGCACAATATTGAGACTTGAAGAGAAGTTCATAGTTCCATCATGCAATAGATGGAAACATCATGGGATACAAAGCAAGATTTGTAGCATGAGGATTCTCATGAAAAGAAGGCCTAGACTACGAAGAAACATTTGTATCCAGTAAGAGTTGAAACACATACATGATGAGATTGATGAAGATCTTAACCTTTGCTACAACGTTGAAGATGCAATTCTATACACTAGATGGTCACATAGAATATTAGTAGCATAGGAAGCTACTTGTCACTCCAGTACATAATGTTTTCAGTGCATAGAGCATAGAAGATAGAGGGAGTGACTACAAAAGTTCTAAGGTTCGACATGGTACAACAGGATGGGCAGATTACTGATGACTCTAGGCTTTACTAAGAGTAAAGCGGATTCCAACCTTTGCTTCAAGGTTGAAGACAGAAGACCAGTAATGCTCCTGTTATGTGTCGATGCATTACTTTCTAGGTATGGAGGTGTGGCAGAGTACATATGGAATCTTCCTTGGACAAGGGAAGTATGCAGTAGAGATCCTGAAGAGGTTTGGGATGATGGACTGCAAGGCTGTGGCCACACCTATGGCATCAAACCTGAAGCTATTGAGTGATGCTTCGTCAGAGACGGTTGATGCTACGATGTATCTTCAAATGATTGGGTCATTGATGTACCTGACGAACACGAGACCAAATATTTGCTTTGCTGTGAACACCTTGAGCCAGTATCTGACAGATCCAAGAAATGTTCACTTGATGGCTGCAAAGCATATTCTGAGATACCTGAAGAGTACAGTTGATTATGGGCTCAAGTACGATGCGAATCAGAAGATTAACATGGAAGGTTATGTTGATTCAGATTGGGTAGGCAGTGCCGTCGACATGAAGAGTACTTCGGGATGTTGCTTCAGTATGGGATCAGGTGTGATCTCTTGGTTTAGCAGGAAGCAATCCTGTGTGGCACTGAGTACAGCTGAAGCAGAGTATGTCAAATCTTGTTCAGCTAGTTGTGAGGCAGTATGGCTGTGGAAGCTACTGTCTGATATATTTGATCTCCAGTTGGATGCTACTTGTATACATTGTGACAACCAGAGTTGCGTGAAGTTGTCAAAGAATCCAGTGTTTCATGATAGGTCGAAGCATATCGAGATCAAGTATCACTACATCAGGGATATGGTGCAGAGAGGAGCGGTGAAGCTTCTATATGCTGCGACGGAGGAATAGATAGCTGATGTATTGACTAAGACATTAGCTAGGATGAAGTTTGAGTACATCAGAGAGAGACTTGGTGTTCTCCAGATCGAGGCTTCCTCCCAAAAAAGTGATGAGACCCATAGCCATTCTGTCATGGTGAGAGGATTGGTTCCTTCCATGTCAGATATGCGTGCTGAGATCCATAGTCATTCTGACGAGTAGGTCAGATATAAGGGTTGATCCATTCTGTCATGGTGGTAGGGTTTCTCCCTTCCATGTCAGATATGAGTGCTGGCCATTCTGTCGAGCAAAATAGATGTAAGAGAAATTGCCATTCTAGGAATGGAGGCACCTGGTCAGTTACCAGGATCACTCAGTGTAAAAACTGAGTAGCCATTCTGATGTGATAGAGAGATGTGTTCCCACTTGATCAGATGTAAGGCCTGAACCATTCTATTCCTCCCATGTCATATGTGAGTGTTTGCCATTCCGACGAGCAGGTCGGATGTAAGGGCAACTGCCATTCTCTAGGAGAATGGAGGCGCCTGGTCAGTTACCAGGTAGCTCAGTCAAGGAGGACTGGGGGCCATTCTGATATGATTGTTGGGATGTGTTCCCCTCGTGATCAGATATGAGTGCATGCCCTTCCATCATTGTGAGCAGGATGTGTTCCCGTCTGGATGGATGTAAGTGCTGAGCCTTGTCACAGATGATAGTTGGTGTGTCCTATTATGCTGGTGACTGTAAGTGTTGTGTCATTTCACAGATGATAGTAGGTGTGTCCTATCATGCTGGTGACTGTAAGTGTAGTGCCTTTTCACAGATGGTAGTAGGTGTGTCCTACCATGCTGGTGATTGTAAGTGCAGAGCCTTTTCACAGATGGTAGTAGGTGTGTCTTACCATGCTAGTGATTATAAGTGCTGAGCCTTTCCACAGATGGTAGTAGGTGTGTCCTACCATGCTGGTGGATGTGAGCAATGTGCCTTTCCACATATGATAGTAGGTGTGTCCTATCATGCTAGTGGTTGTAAGTGCTGAGCCATTTCACAGATGATAGTAGGTGTGTCCTATCATGCTAGTGGTTGTAAGTGCTGAGCCATTTCACAGATGATAGTAGGTGTGTCCTATCATGCTGGTGAATGTGAGTGCTGGGCCATTCTGATGGGATTGTAGTTTACTACATGATCAGATGTGAGTGCTGGGCGTGCCTTTCTAACGAGCAGGTCAGATGTAAGTGCTGCGAGAAGACCTACATGAGGGTAGGCCTACAACCAGCATGAAAAAGGGCTGGCTCTGTAGAACTTCCTATGATGAGAAGAATCATGAGATAGCACCAGTGTTGATCCAGATCGATTGATGATCCATATCCAGTTTACTGATGATGATCCAGATCGAGAGATGATCCAGATCTAATGATGACTTGAAGACGAAGATGACTTAAAGACGAAGATGACTTGAAGACGAGATGATCCAGCTGATACAGAGAAGAAGACCAGTGCTGAAAATTGTGTCGAAAGAATACCTTCCTAGTTAAGAGGGAGTGTTGATGTATATGTAACTTCGGAATGTATTCTTCTATGTATCTTATGTATTGTAACCCGGTGTTTATTCCAGGATGTTTCTATTATGTATTTGAGTCATGTGGTCATGCCCTGATGTTTCGATCGGGAGCATTAATAATGTAATCAAGTCATATCAAGTCATTAGGTAAGTCCCCACAGTTTCGGGGAACTTGAGTTATTATACACTAATTAAGGTGTAGGCTCAAGTAGTAATTGTTAGGTCGATCCTACATGTGAAAGTGCAATTCAAGTGAACGGATGAATATAAATAGAGAGTGAGAGTCTCTCTATTTATCACTTGTGAAATACATCACTTGCTCTCCCAAGTGTGGTGCACTACTGAAGAAGGAAATTTTGGGACTAGACAGAAGACAGAAGACTACTGCTATTTTGGGAGATCTCTTACTGTTTTGGTGCTGATTCTATCTTAGAGGAAGTTGCGGGGTTTTCTCCTTTATGGTTTCCCTGAGGAAAATCTCTTTGTGTCTCTTGTCTCTTGTGATGTGCTTGTGTTTTATTGCTGTGCTTGTTATTCTCTCAGTGAAAAGATCCTAAGATAATAATGCTAGCTTAATGTGATGAAAAACTAACAAATTACTCCTTCCATACACCCCCAATAGTTCACCAGTTCAGGCAGTTGACATGGTTCTTCGAAACTGACATCAGATTCTTCACATTCTGTAGGACAATCTTCACATGGCCAGAACCCACATGAAACACCAAGCTGATCAGCACCATTCTGAGCGCACTTTTCAAGTCGGTGACATGGTTTTTCTTTGTCTGTAGCCTTACAAGCAATCCTCCTTGAAAATCAAAGGGAATCAAATGCTCACTCCAAATATCTCTAGTCCATATACAATTCTTTAGAAGATTAGGTCTGTTGCTTATAAGTTGGCACTTCCTCCTTCTTCTCACATTTAGCAAGTGATTGGCACCAACATCAAAGAACATTGTTATGTTGTGCATCATTGTTTTGGTTTGAATAATTAGGAGTGGAGGAGGGCCATAATTAGTTGATAAGCCTAGTAAAGAGAGGAACCTCATAGACAGATCAATAGGGATTGGTAAACCTGGCCTTCACACTCATGAGAACACTAGAACGGAAGGTATGTCCTGAGGGATTGTGTAGTAGTGAAAGGAATACTTGCTTATGTTGGGTGGTGTAGGAGTTGTAGAGGCCAAGCCAAATCTAGTGTAGGTGTCCTTATCTCTGGGTTTGAGCTCACTAGCCTAGAAATTCTACCTTTCCATTTCCTTAGAATCCTGATAATCCCAACTGTTAGTTGGTTTCATTGTGTCTTGTTGTGTTTTGGATTCTTTTCTTGCATAGTATGAGAAACTGAACTATAAGTTGGTTTGATTCCGTTTCAATGTGTGTTGGTTGTCTATAAGCCTTTTGTCCCTAGTTCCTAGTGGAAATCATGCCCAACTCAGGGGTGGCAGTGTGTTGCGAGATTAATGAACGCATTGGATTATGGTTGGGTGGAAAATTGCAGTCACCTAGATAGTTATAGGACAACTTAATCATCAAGATAAGTATTTTCTATTATTCTTGTTTATGCATTGAAGTTGCTTATGAATGAATATGATGAATTGATAAGGAAGAATGCTTGCTATGAATGAAGTAGGATTCACTGTTACAGGAGTATATCTTTGATTATGCCACAATAATTGTCTATGAATCACTATGTTCATGTTGGATGCTTGATGATGAAAAAGTAAATGTTTACTTGTGTATATTTCCCTTCATTTTACTTTTGCATTTTCCGTATATGTTCAATGCATTTTTATTCAGTCCTTGGAGTCTAGAAAATCCTATCTAAAGAGTCAGTTTGTAGTTGATCCACGTGTTTCCACGCATCGAGATCCGCAGCAGAAGGTAGAATACGGAAGTGTTGAACAGTGAGTTGTTCTAGTGCAGTCACTATAGTGTGGGAGAGTGGTAGATTGTGACTTGTGAAAGAGCCTATAGGCCGTAAATTATTTATTTTGTTCCAGTCTCAGCCTTCTAGATATGTATTGCACAATACACTTTGTTCCATTTTGATATAATTCCTTTTATATGGTATATACATGAGAAGACTTTGGATATTTTGTCTCAAATGCTTTGGATGATTTGGAATCATAGGAAATATTCTTGAAAATTGTTTTTATTTAAACATGGGTAGCTCATTTATGTATTTTTTTAGTAAACCAATTTATGACTGATTCATTATGGATTCCAATTCCAATTCAAAGTTGACCCTCAACCAATTCCAAGTGCAATTCCAATTTTTAAAACTATGCATACAACATACATCACACATGGAACTCTGTACATTTTATGAGCTTGTGGCCTTGCCCAAATTCAAACATCCTAGAATTTTGTTTAAGAACTATCATCTAGTTGATCAGACTTCAATATTATCTAATGGTCCTACGGCAGTTCAAGGCATTAGCCTTCTCATGAACCCATCTCATTAACAACATTTTTCACATCATATAGAACAAGGTCAGGAGATACACACTATACGACTTTAGCTACAGGGAAGTGATTTTTATTGTGAGAGAAACTATTTTCCCAAAAAATAAGGAAACCAACTCCTTCCTCTTATTTGTCCTTCAACTTATTCAAAAGGCCATCCTAGAGATACACATGCTTCCTTAGCCTTATAAACTCCAAATAGCATGGCTTCATCACATACTACAACCATAAATTTTATAAAGACCAATCTCTTCCATCTAAACCAGAGCAAGAAAGTTTGCTTTGTAGAGAAACTGATGGTGATTAATCATTTCATAAAATACCAATTAGGTGTCCTGCACAAGTGTGACATGTTAAAAATCCAACTGAGGGTGATGGAATAATCCACCAACTTTGTCATAGTTCCAATTTTAAAGGTCTTTTGACAAAGTAGACTTTTTGGGAACTTACTAAATCTGGATGCAAACATTTACATGCACCTTTAATTTTTTCAGGGTTTAGACATATTCACCGATCAAGTAACGTAGTTTAATGATTGCAACCATTGGATGATGGATTAATCTGCTAAAGGTTGAAGAGTTTCAATTCTAAATGGTTTTCAACAAAGTAAACTTGTTTTAAGCTTACTAAATCTAACTGGGAATCAACATTAACAAAGACCATTAGATTCACAAGATTTAGACATACTCGCTGGTCAAATGGATTAATTAAATTGATGGAATACATGCTTATTAGGAATCCACATTCTCATTGTGGCTCATGAGGCCTTCAATTGCCACTTCTGAAAACTCAACATTAAAGACCAAGTGGCCTAGGCCATGTTCCAAATATCCCCCTCTTAAGAAAATCTAACCTAATCTTGGGAAAAATGGCGAATGGTGAAAGCCTATTTAGCTCACCT
>LPNX010302245.1:287731-306845 GCA_001517045.1 Pseudotsuga menziesii
AGATAGATAGATAGATAGATAGATAGATAGATAGATATGTTGATGAAAAATGTCATCTACATAAACCCTAGGGATAGAACCAGAGGATGTTCAACTAGTGGACTATTGCGAGGGTCCCTTGCAGAAACAAAAGGTGTTTGAATATAGGGGGTCTAATTGCTCTAGGGAGGTTCTTGTTCATGAGCAAAGGGTTTATGCCCCTCTTCATCAAAGGATTATTTTAATATTTTGCACAAAACAAAATTTTGGATAAGAGATACAAAGTGACTCCCCATGTCAGATCTGCATAGAAACCCTGAGAATTTTGGAGTGAGAGTCAATCCAGAGGTATATTTTTGCATTGAATCAATTCAAATGCTGAATCGTGATTGAAACGACTAGGATCAACATTGAATACTATAATGGGGCAATAAAAATTCCATGACAAATGATGGTCTACTATTTGTTAATGGAACTCTTGAAGAGGCAAAGATGTTTTGCAAAATTTTACATCTTTACTCCACAACATCAAGTATGAGATCAACCTAGAGAAATATTCTATCAATTTTAGCTGCATTAGTGAGGACATGTCTAAAAGGTTGATCCATCTATTCCAATTCAGATCTGTGGATCCTACAGGATGGTCTAAAATAGATAGATTTATATTAAAACCAAATGGTTATGGTATAAAATATTAGGGATGGTTGGTGAACAAAATAGAAATAATAATCCACTTCTGGTTTCATAGATAGTTGTCTAGGGGATGAAAGTTGAATCTTGTCAAATATGTTTTAGAAGTAATCCTAGTGTCTTGGTTCCTCCTAGCCCACATTCTTCAAGGTGGTTTGGAAAACACTAGAAATATTTGTTTTGATTTTCTTTGGAGAGGCAAATCTGACAATATTAGTTTCCATTAGCAAGATGGAAACTAATCTCAAAACCAAAGAATGAGGGTGGTTGGGATCAGAAGCAGTTATTCACGTTTGGTCACATGCACTGACAGCTAAAAAAATTTAGAACTTGATATCCGAGGAGGGTATACGGAAGAGAAATTAGGTTCAAAAGTACTTGGAACCTAAAATTCCTATATTGGATCCACAACCCTATCAAGATTCACAAACATGCCTCAAATAGTTGGAAAGCCTTGAGCATTGTCCTTTCTAATCATTGGCACTCACCTGCTTTGGTAGGTCTAGGATGTGTCACATGTGAAGGCATGTTTGCATGCAATAATGGGATGGAACAACAATATATTCTCCCATAAGCAATAGTTCACTACATGTATCAACAAATTATATATATACTTTGAATCAACTGGCAGATAAAGGTCAATTCAAAATATGGCATCAAGGGTGGTTAAGTGCTAAAGAATTAGGTCTATGTATGTTGGCATCTGGTCTAGTTTATGACTGAGCTAAAGAAGGGTCATATTGGATTGCATGAAGAGTCTGATAAACAATTATAGAATAAGCCCAATGACAGTCAATACTCTCTTAAGCTAGGTTATTAGCTAATAGGTGATGATGGCCATAGAGGATCAAGCTGCAGTCTAATGGTGGTCACTGATCTAGAAGATTTGAGCCCCTAAAAAACCTAAGGTATTCATGTGCCTCAATCTTCTGCAAAAGGTTCCAACATGGGATTATTTGGAACAGAAACAAAAATATCGTCCAAGTCTATACTATTTGTGCAAAATGGAGAGCAAAGATGTTACTCGTCTATTTACTTCTTGTTTCTATTCTATTCAATGTTCTAAAGATGTATGCAACAAGATTGACACAATAATGCCCCAATTTAAGGCATTTCAAGCTATTCTCTATATCTCAATTTGGAGCATCTAACCGATGCAAGTCAGGGTACAAAAAAATAAGATGATCTTCTTGCACCCCAAGCTCTGTTTAGACTAGCCCATCATCTAAAAATTACATATCTTCAGGTATTAATGGATTCTTTATTCATCAAGTGGATGACCAATGATTAAAACATCAATGAAATCTCTCACCTGACACTTGAAGAACATGTAAAAGCTATATCTCTGTAGTTCACAAAAATATCTTACCTACACATATGTAGGGAAGATAACCACAACTGCAGACAAACTCTTCGGTGAGGGGTTGGATCGGGAGCTTGGAATACTTCACATTCAAGAAGTTGTGGTGGGTACCTCTACAATCAGAAATTTGGACATGTAATAACATATCACATCTTATTTCTTGCTAAATTGATGATGATGGTTTTCTGTAGTGAACAGCCAGATACTGAAGGTTTTTTTTTATCTTGGAAGACTCTATATTCACTATTGCTATGTTTAAGGAACAAACCAGACATTTTAGTACCACTGTGTACTTAATTTTTGTTGGATGCTCTAATACTTGTGAATAAGTGTTGAGGATAATCAGATATCACCTTACATGTAAATTTATTATTTTACTTTTGTCTTGGGCATATTTCGTAACCTGGACATTATGTTACAATGCAATGTGCACCTAAAGAATGTAATTTTCTTTCTACTTTAAAGAAAAATATAGTTGTTTTTCTTTGGAAGAAATATATATATATATATATATATCAACAAAAGGCTAGAACAAATAAAAATTGCAAAACAAAAAAAAATCCATATACATGATATAATTCAGGTAAACAACTGCAGACAAACTCTCTGAGGAGGTTACTTTAGACATGCAATTTTATCACATCTTATTTCCTGTTAAATTGATGATGGTTTTTGGTAGTGAAAAGCCATATACTAAAAGTTTTTTAACTTGAAAACTGTACATTCATTACTGTTGTGTTTTAGACTATAATAATAATAATATCATCATAAACTAAGGTCTCATACAAATTTACAAGTAAATAAGTTTGGTGTGTAGAGTTCTATGCATTTTCTAGAAAGGGGCGGCTTGCAATATACCTAATGAATAATATTATTAATGCATTCATAGTCACTAATATGAGGATAATAATATTTCTAACAAACAAGTCTCTATCACCAATCTTGTACTATCTACTGGTTTTGAAGCTAGTAGTTTCTTCTTGCAACTGGACCCCTTCAGAGTATTTTTATGTAACAACTTCATTTTTTCTAAGATAATTTTCATCTTTATGGGCGTGAGGACTTTTTTGAAAAAATAAAATTTTACACCATAACACAATTTTTTTCAAAGTGTAATTCAAACAAAACAGACAAAATTCACCTCTAAATTTACATTATCTATTGTCTCTAACAATCTTGTAATCAAGCCATTTGTCGAGATGAAAAACTCTGTCATATGATGAAAAATCACAAATAGAATTTGCATTAGTGTGTTGCATCAAACACACTTTGAAGATCAGTAATACTGCACACAATTTGTCTAAGCTTAGTAATTACACACTGCAGATCTATTAAATTCCTTCTTTCTGATTATGCTTAGTAAACTCCAAGCTCTGTATATCTCGAAGGTCCAACTCTAAGATTTTGTGAGAAGGAAGTAACTCATCATTATCCATCCCAATAAACAAGAAGACATTAGAGATAATGTACCAACAGTCCAAAATAAGTCTCTTTTTCTAGGACCAGACATTCAATCACTTGTATTAGTTATAGACTTTTCAATCTTTGACTGCTAGCAGTGAGAATGGTAATGCTCTATCGGGTGTGAAGGCTTGCTTCCCATCTAAGATTCTGCTAGCATGTGAGATAGTATTAGAAAAACCATGCTTGTATGAAGAAAAAGAAACAATGAAATCATCAAAATGTTTACTTGTTGTAGATGTGTCTGGCAAAGGAAGTTCAGAAGATACCACAAGAGGTGGTTTATCTCTAGCAAGCATTTTCCCCAGCTCTCTCATACTAGGTCAATCTTCGTAATGAGGATGGGAACAAAAAAACCCAGTTCAAGAACGAGCCCAATTTCTTCAATAGGGTACTCACTAAGAATCCTAGGATCATATCCATTCCTCTGTGCCGATTCATAGAAGCTCATAGATAGAATGGAGTGTGAAGTTTGTATGGTTAAGTTTCAGGAGAATGAGGCTCTCAGGCTTCTTCCTAAATGCAGCCATAAATTTGAATGAAATATGATGGGGAAGACTTCTAAGAAATCAGGTCAAAATTTTTCCATCCTAGGATGGAAGGTCTTTTACAATAATCTATTTTAGGTGCTTCTATTAAAACATGTGCATACTCTTAGAATTCCAGTATTGATCTCTTATCCATATAATGAAATCAATATTTGCTTTGATATGTGATTATGATCACAAATGTTTTGGCATTTGTAAAATATTCAAAGTTTAAACTCATAGATCCAGTGAAAATGAAGTAGACGTCCTAATCCCTATTTTACTGGGTAGACCCTGAAATTGAAACATGCAATGAGGGGTAATAGAGGGCATATGTGTGAATTTTCTGGATATTTGAAAGAGAAGTTTCTTACAGTTAGGGAACCATTTCTTAAGTCTCTCTAATATAACAATCTGCAAATCATGGTTTCTATTGTGTATGAGGGAACATCAAATAGAAATATATGAATAACTGTGTTGACATTATATGATCTTGTTATAGTTGCATCAAATGTTGAATTTAGGGAAGCATTACTAATATCATATTGATTTATGCCATTTATTTTATGGATGGAATATTTATGTGTATTTTGTGTACTCAAAGTGGTTGATAAGTAATAACATGTGTTTTCATCTTCTCAGCTAATTGAAGAAAGTGGATTTTCTGCAAATGCAATGCAAACTTTAAAATATCTTGCGGTATGTAGAGATGAACTTGTTTGGCAGTATGAAGGATTCACGCTTTCTTTTTGGAGGTATGAATAATTGCTCCTCCCCCCTTATAGTTGTAAGTTATCCTCTAATTCCCATGATTCTTATGTAACCACTCAAGTTCTTCCTCCATACACACACACACACACACACACACACACACACACACACACACACACATATCCAAACCATTAAACACCAAATACACAAAGTTTGATCATGTATATATCATGATCATATAAGGGTGAATATAATAAAATCGCACAAGTTCGATACATATTTGAAACAAAATGTGTAAAAATCAAGGTCTTAAATTTCCTCCAATATCCAAATAACATCTACAACAAATAACTACACATCAACAAAATCCTCCCCTATAATGGGATCCTCATCATTAGTAGCCCCATATGCATCCTCATATAGCCTCTACTTGAATCCTCAAGTGAAATCAGTGCTAGTGATTGGTGATACTAGTGGATCTAAACCCATCCACTTGATCTTTTATCAAGTCAACAACCTCCAACTTTGGTAAAATAGGCGAACCACATTTAAAATGAGGTAGAAAGCTTAAGTTGCATGATACCCCTAAAATTGCATGTGCTTTTTGTGAGTTCCTTTCCAATGGTACATATCTTAATATCAATGGTAGTTATTTTGTTCTTCTAGGTGGATTCACTAATTTGTATTCATGATGATAAGCATGACAATTCTACATTATTTTTTATATTTTCTTGGTTGTTTCAATACTTTTACAATAGATCTGAGTCTATGTTAGGAGGTAGATTTTAGCTCAGTTTTACCAGTTTATATCTGCAAAAGGTATGTCCTCAAGGATGAAAAAGAGTAAGAAAATTAATCTACATAACCAGTATTATGGATGACATGTCACAGTAGAATAAATGTTGCTTCAAATCAACTATGATTCTCTATAAATTTAGGGTTATATTAAGTTTCATGTTGAGCAAGGTCCAATACCGGAGGAACATGGTATTTTCTCAAAATGGGAGTGGGGAGAGTAGGGAAAATATGTTTTAAATTTACATTTAATAATTCACAAGGACATGTAAGCACAGTTGCAATGTCAATGTATAATGAACCAATACCAACAAGATCAGTTGGTTTAACATCTGGAGGATCAATTGTTAAACAAACTAGAAGGAAAGTGCAAAACATTGTGTGCAAGTTCAACGTTTGGGAAAGAAGGTGATTAATAACATAAAATTTAAATCAAATATTTAGGATTTGTGAAACAAATGACTTGAGGATATTTGAATAGCTTGTGTATTTGCTCCTTAGTTCAATTCTTATTATATATCTTCTGAATATTTTCTACAATCACCCCTAGAATTCCTTGGCCATTTGGAGGAACCTAATATTATTGTGGCTTGTAGCTACCAACACAGAACCAAATGAACATAAAATCTAGATTTCAATCTATAGATTTGACATGAAGATTGGTTGCAGGTGTTGTATATTTCTCCTAGACTCTGCAAATTTTCCAACAGACTCTTCAGTTTGGTATGTTGGACTAAAAGTATAAACTTGCCTCCCTATGAATGTAGCACCTAAGAAGGCACTGCAAATTTCCCCAGTCGCCTTCCACAATTGGCTACAACAGATTGGACACAGTGGTGGGAATTTGAAGATGCCAAAAGGGGATGAATTCCATTGTTTACTAGCAACTATCGGCCACAATGATCTATAGGTCAGAATATTGTTGTATTTACACTTGGTTTGAAACAAATTACTGTTGTTTATTTATTTGAGAACTTATTCATTTATATTGTATCTATACTTTTGTATATTGTTGGAACTTGTTTACTATGCCAGATAGGGAAAATTGTACATAGCTCTCAAGAATTAGTTTATCATAAATACTAGTTACTGGTAAGTTGTAATAGTAATAATTATGCAATTTGTATATTTCTATCTATCATAAATTTGTTTGAATATAATCATTTTCAAGCAATAAAAACTTCTTTAAGAGTGCTAGCTCAATGGTAGAGCACCTGCCTAATTATAGGCAAGAAGTTGGTGGTTCGATTCCTCCATGCCCTATCATAAATTTGTGACTACAAAAACGACTAAATTCACATATATATGACTATTAGTAGCTAATTTATTGTATCTTAGTTGTAGTTAGCTTAGTCATTAATATGTTATCATCTAGTAGTTTATTTAGTCGTATATTTGGTCATTAATTGTTGCAATTAGTGATTAAACCCGTGACTAAATCAATGACTAATAAGTCAAGATATTAATGACTAAGTGAAATACGACTAACTATAAGATAGTGGAAATTAGCTACTATTAGTCGCAAAATAAAAAATACTCGTTTATAGTCTGATTTTAGTCATTAATTTCTCATTTTGTACTAGTGTTAACCACTGACAAATCTGGGAGATTGACTACTAGGGCATGGGTGAGAGGGAGAGGTAAATCGGGAAAATTTTGTGTCGCATAGCTTTGGACATCTCACATAGCACATATAGCAGTCAAATGCAGTTTGGTTGTCTCTTTGATCGTATTTCCCCTAGCCTTCTTTGGAGGAGGAGGGGAAGGAGTAAAGATAAGACTAGTCTTTGGTGGACCATGAGGTGGGTGCGAGATTGTCTCAATAGGTTGGATGGGAGTCAACACAAATTGGGGGGTTGGGGTAGGGGTGGGTGGATCGAGGTACCACAAAGGAATACCCAAAGTGAACCCAGGAAAGTTGAGAGTAGCCATGACAATATCGTTCACAATGTAAGATGGTGGTAAAAGGAAGGGAATCGTGTGGTCATGGAATGGACCCCAATAATTCCCCGAGGATTGTGGTTGGGGTGGAAAGTGAGGTTTCAAGTAGGTTGGAACTCTACGGGATGTCATAGTGCACAAATATGGTATATCAGTTGACGAAGGAGGAGGTGGTAAGGAAAAGAAGTTTTTTGTCATAGGAGCATTGGAAAGGAAATAACAAACTGTAACTATGAAATACACAATAATCTATGCAGCAACAAAACCAACATTCGACTCTGTAATTTTATTAGCAATAGATCACAAAATGCAAACAAAAAATTATCACGAGTTCCAACCTTATCTTCCTCTATTGAGGGTATATTTATAGCTTAATAGGCTAACCAACCTCGAAACAGAGCCAAAACAGTTGTAGTATGGAAATGAAAATCTTAACAAAATGCTTATATGGCAGATTCACCATGATCATAAACCAAATAGAAAAGAATGCTGAAACGCGCATGGTATGTAATACCCCAGTTTTGACCCCATGGTATTTAATTGTACATGGTATAAATTTTGTATGAAAATCATGGCAGGGAGCTTAAGGCCAAGGCCATGCCATAGATTGATAGTTGTCGATAGGTGATCAAAGTTGATACCTATGGTTTTAGTGCTAACTCAAGAACAATATATATATTTTTATGTATCATGCAAATGTACAAATTAATATAATACCACAGCTAGCTATGGGATTGCAAACGTTAAAGAGATAGGGGAATGGTTCCACAAGGGATAGGGTGGGGAGTTAGTCAAAATTCTGAGCCAATAGGTTGTGAACTGATATCAATGGAGAAACCCATGAATCCTCAACTACCTTTTTTGTCCTCCGTCCTCAATCATCAAGTTCTTCTAGAAGTTGGTGAGGCAGTTAATTCCTTGGGAAGAATAAGGCATGGTAGTTTGATGGCTTGACTGAGAAATACTGTAATTATGTAGGTCTACAGCCTAGTGGGGCTCCTTCATGCTTCTACAGCAAGTAAACCCATGTAGGAATGCATGCCCGTTCCCTCATCCTTAAGTTGCGCTAAACATTGGGCTCATTCGTGTTGTTGGTATAACTAGCTAGAGGGAGTCATGTTCTCTGTTCATGGTTGTTAATTATTCTATCATTCAATCCTTCATGGATCGTTCATTTTTTCTTTGGAGACTAGCAGCATGGTGGTTCGAACATCCTGAATTGCGGATGAGTGGTTTTGCAGTGATTTTCTCTACGTTACAAAGTGAAGCCTGTGTGTTGTGTTTTCTTTGAGGATTGTTCTGTTGTGCATCGTTGTTTTGGTTTAAGGACTTAGGATTGGAGGAGGGCCAAAATTGGTTGATAATCCTAGTAAAGAGAGGAACCTCACAAACAGATCAATAGGGATTGGTAAATCTATCATTCACACTCCGGAGAACACTAGAAGGAAAGGTATGGCCTGAGGGATTGTGTAGCAGCGAAATAATTCCTTGTGTTGTGTGGTGTAGGAGTTGTAGAGTCCAAGGCAAATCTATGTAGATGTCCTTAGCTCTGGGGTTGAGCTCACTAGCCTAGAAATTCTACCTTTCCATTTCCTTAGAAGCCTGATAAGCCCAACTGTTAGTTGGTTTCGTTGTGTCCTATTGTGTTTTAGCTTCTTTCCTTGGATAGTATGAGAAACCCAATTGTAAGTTGGTTTGACTGTGTTTCAATGTGTGTTGGTTGTGTGCAAGCCTATTGTCCCTAGTTCCTAGTGGAAATCACGCCTAGCTCTGGGGTTGTAGTGTGTTGAGAGATTAATGAACATGCTGGCCTATGTTTGGGTGGAACGTTGTAGTCACCTAGCTAGTTACAGGACAACGTAATCATCAAGATAAGTATTTTCTGTTATTTTTGTTTATGCATTGAAGTTTCTTATGAGTGAATATGATGAATTGATAAGGAAGAATGCTTGCTATGAATGAAGTAGGATTCACTGTTGCAGGAGTATCTCTGTTATGCTTGATTATGCCATGTAATTGTCTATGAATCACTCTGTTCATGTTGGATGCTTGATGATGATGAAGTAGATGTTTACTTGTGTATATTTCTCTTCATTTTCCTTATATGTTCAATGCATTTTTCTTCAGTCCTTGGAGTCTAGAAACTCCTAGTTAAAGAGTCAGTTTTCAACTGATCCAAGTGTTTCCACACCTCGGGATCCATAGCGGAAGGCAGAATACAAGAGGCGGGATAAATAAGTTTTATTGAAGCAGAATGGGGGATTTTTGACTTCCAGGATCCACCTACGGAAGGAACAAGGTAGAAGGTGGAAAACCAGAAAAAGGTTAAGGTAAAGAATTGGTCTTCTGATTCTCGAGTTCTGAAGGAGGAAGGCAGAAGGGAGGAAGGTGGAAGGTGGAATATGGTGAAGTAATCCCATTGATAGGTTGCTTCTGACTTATAAGTTTCAAAGGTGGAAGGAAGAAGGACAGAAGGTGGAAGGCCATTGAACAATTCCTTCATTTGCTAGTTTTCCAACTTCTGAGTTCTGAAGGCGAAAGACGGAACTGTGGTTGAAGGAATTCATCGAGCGTTATGTTTCAATTTTTGAGTTCTAAAGGATTAAGGAAAAAGGAAAAAGAGTAGTTAAATGTTTCCCATCGCACATTATGTTTCTGATTCCCAATTTCTGATGTCGGGAAGGTGGAAGTGGAAGTGTGGAAAGAACATGTTTAGTGTGAAAGAAGGTTTTTATGCAAAGAATGGATCTAGTAATGGAGGAGAAATTGTTACAGTGATTTATAGGGGTTATTAAGCCTGAGAATGAATGTTGAAGCATTTGTTAATGTCCATGCCCTTTGTTTGAAGGGAGAATAAGTGTTATTGAATATTTTTTTTAATTAATCCGCATTATGGGGCAAGGGTACATTACATGGTGGATCATTTGGGGAGTTTTGATAGCAGGGAATTAGGACCGCTTGTTGAAAATGACCGAGTAGAGGATTTCCACCTGACCTGCAACAATTTTTTATCCTTCCCTGTATTTTACTTGTGAAATTTCTTCAGGACCATAGATCTTACCTAAAGATTCATTTTGGGCCATCGGTCTAGGGTCTGTAAAAGACAATAAATAAGATGATAACTTATTCAGGATTCAATTTGATCTTTCCACCCCTACCTTATTATTTCTACTCTTTATCCTTCTGCACCGTCGATCTCCATCGGATTCATCCTTAGATGTTGATCTAAGGTGTGCGAAAAACATAAAATGAGGTTCTTCTTGACCAAAATATTGTGTCTTCCGCCTTTCTGATTTTTCCTTTCCACCTTTTATTTTTCCAAAATAGTGACCTTCTAACTGATGTTTCAAGTGATTTCGCAGGGTTCAATGGATTGAAGTGTAAGGGAAGGTACACTTGAGTAAAAGGGAGGGCCTGAAATTTTAGGGCATGAAATTTTAGGGCGCACAATTGTAGGGTCCAAAAATTAGGCCACAAAATTTTAGGGCCCAAAATTAGGAGCAAAAAAATTTGTGAGGCCCTAAATTGACCAAATAGTTGATTTTATGAGATTTTTATAAAATTTTCAGACCTAAATTTAACCTAAAGCTAATCCTAAACTAACCCTAGAACTAGGTTTTTTAGAAGAGAAAAAGTGTGGAAACCTAAGGGAAACCCTACCCAACCTAGGGATTCAAGGGAGGATAGATAACCTAGTGGGGAATGGTTCTTAGTTCAAAAAAATAGCCTAGAAAAACTAAGGAGAAACCCTAGGGCACCCTTACAAGGAGACATGCCTCAACTTGCTAAGGTGACAAGAATGGGAGGTAGTGGCCTATCCTAGGAAAAAGTGCAACATTAGGGCTACCACTAAGACTTGAATGTGCAAATCCACCAACATTCAAACAAAGAAATAAGAATCCGAATGTTAAGAACGTGTGTCAACCCTCCTCTTTATTTTTTTATTATATATTATCGGATGCATATGCTTTGTAAGTCATCCCATCAGTATGTTGTATTATCCCACATTCATGGGGAGTAAGTAATAGTTGTTAAGTTTTCTAGTTATTATGTTGCATTATCCCACATTCATGGGGGGTAATAGTTGTTTAGACTAGACTTAGTATATAAGTATGTGTTGAGGCTAATGAAAGCATTGAAGAGTTATTTTGTATTGAGGTTGCCCCCTCAAAGTGTCCTACGATTAATAAAATATCTTCTGTGATCCATAATTTTTGTTATATCAAGAATTCTTATCATTTTATTGCAGAACGTTCTCCACATCTGGTATCAGAGCACTTTCCTTGGCACAAGTGGGATTTTTTTTTTTTTGAAAAAAAAGGGGTCGAATTGGGCGGCAACTTTCACATCCATTTTTGAAACTTTATATGAATATTCAATAAAAAGAAGTGGCATATCTAAATTCCTCTTTAAAAAATACATAGTTTCAAATTTTTTTTATCTCATTTGGAGTTCTAAAAGTGGAGATATTGTAGATTTAAAATCAGCAATTTTTTAGAATTTCGGTGACGGACGCGGAAATTGCAGAGCGAAAATATTTTGACTGAATTCCCAGATTTCTATTCCAAGTTCGTAGGTAGAAGCAGAGTGGTTGTTTTAGTTCCAAAAATAGGCTATAATAGAGATTTTGAGCAATATAGATCGGGTTATGCTCATTTTAAAAGTTTTCGTGTCAAACCCTAGCTCTAATTATGGGTTTTTTAGCATTAGTGGAATTTCTGCCACATTTTTTCTGTCACTGTGATTATTGTAGTAGTTCTTCTTCTTGTAGTGGTATTTTTCATTCAGATCAGGGAATAAACCCTATCCGCTTAATTGTGGGAAGTACTTGGGCATAGCCCTAAAACTCATTGTGAGGAGTACTAGAGGAACCCCAAAGTAGCTAGCCATTGAGAGGACCTGCCAAGTGAAAAGGGAAACGACCCCCACCAAATTGAATAGATTCCTATCCATGAGGAAAACCAACGAGCTGTCATTTTTGGCTAAGCGGTTAGTAGTTTTACTTGCATCGTGAAGTGAGTGGTACTGCCCCAATACTCAAGCCTGAGATAGCCTTGGTGGCTGAGTAACTACCTTTGAACCATTAGGAAGCTGAATATACCTGGGGTCCATATCTATTTACATTTGATAACACTCAGAATTCTAGAATTGTCATAGATCATTTACTCCAATTCAAGTTGATAAAGCACAGCTTTCTAGCACTGCCACAGATCATTTCTTCTTCTTCAAAAAAAATAAAAAATTCAGCCATATATTCGTTGATTTAGATCTATTTCCCTTGAAAATTCACTATAACCCTTCTCATTCCATTCTACATATTTCATTCATTAAGGACCCTATCCCAAGTCCACTTCTCAAGGCCCAAAATTCCATCTCCTTCTTTCACCCCACTTCTGAAATTCACATTTTTTGTTTCCTTGTCCCTTAAAAAATTTCCACAACCTAGTTACCCAATCGCTTTTTTCCCCACTCAAAATTTTGCTTTTCTAAAACCCTCTCTGTTTTTGTTTTTCCATCCATTTTTTATTAACAAAAAAAAAAAAATCTTGCTTATGGTTTTCACCCACATAGGAGCAAATAGACAAATGGAAGAAGAACTTGTCACCCTCAAGACCAAACTCGAAGATTTGGATCAAATATTTATTGACCTCCATCTTCAGTATTCAGCCATGAGCAACTGGCAACAACGTGAGTCTTCTATAGACACTGCGTTCTCTGCTTCCAAAAACTTTTGTGAGCCAAAGATTGAATTCCCTTGCTTCAATGGTGATGATCCAAGTCAATGGATACACAAGGAAGAACAATAATTTAATATGCATAACACTTTTGATGTCACCAAAGCCCCACTTGCATCATTTCATTTGGAACATGAAGCCCTTCAATGGTTCTGTTGGTACATCAAGGATCATGAAGAGCCCCAATGGACATATTTTTTCCAAATCCTTTTGCATCGATTTGGCCCTAGTGGTTTTGATGAATTCACAGGAGCACTCACCAAACTTCACTAGATTGGCACTATGAGAGACTATTAGACAGAATTTGAGAACTTAGTCAAGCACACAGAAGGATTTTATAATGCATTCTACATGAGTTTCTTTATCAGTGGTCTTAAGGATACAATCCAATCTGACGTTACAATGTTCTATCATAACAAAATGATGGAAATCCTAGGGTTGGCTAAGTTGGCAGAGGACAAGATCAGGGCTCAGCAACGCCACAAATCCACTTTTGTTCCATTCAGAAATATGGTTCCCCAAAGAAATCCAATCCCTCTCACTCCTAGAACCACTTCTATCAAGCATTTGTCTTAAGCTGAGATGCGAGCACATAGGGAAAAAGGACTTTGTTATAATTGTGATGATAAATTCTCCCCAGGACATCAATGTACTGAACATAAGCCCTATTTCTTGGATGTGGCTTCTCCTCCTGCACTTCAAATTTGTGACACTACTCATGATCTAGTAGACGTTCAGGTCGACATTCTGCAGCTTCCAATTGACCCTCAGATTGCTAAACATGTTGATTTTTTTGTCCATCCTTTCTCCAGCTTTAAAGTCATGGTTGCCAATGGGAGCACCTTACCTTGCAAAGGAAAGTGTCACAGTGCGTGTATCTCTATTGGAGATTATAACTTGCACTCTAAAATGTTTTCCATACCCCTAGGAGGTTGTTCATGGATTTTGGGAACTCAATGGTTACGCACACTTGGACCGATCTTATGGGATTTTTCTGAACTATGGATGCATTTTTTAGTCAATGGGAAAAAACACACATTCAATGGCTTATAACCAGGGTCTCTCGGCATCATCAGTTCACATTGCATGGAAACAATCCTTAAGAAGAATTCACATGGTGTCATTACTCATCTCCATTTCATTCAAATGCAACCTTCGGTGGTCTCAAATAATCCCTTAGATCTTTCATTTCGATGCACCCTTCAGATGCTTGATTTTTCCAACCCCTTCACTCTTGAGAGTGATGCTTGCGACAATGGAATTGGTGTTGTCCTCTTTCAAGATGAACATCCCATGGAATTCACCGATAAATACCTTCCTATAAATAATTTATCCACCTCCACATATGAGGAGGAAATGATGACTATTTTTCACTTGGTACAAAAGTGGTGGCCATACCTCTTAGGGAATCCCTGTTACATCGACACTAATCACTAGAGTCTGAAATATTTCCTAGAACAATGGGTCTCATCCCCAACAAAATAGAAATTGGTTAGCAAACTCAGGGGTTATGACTATGAGATCAATTACAAGAAGGCTGAGGACAATCTTATGGAGGATACTCTTTTCTGCACATTTGATGCCCCTGTCTCTCTTTCAGCTATTGCTATGCCTATTCCAACTTGGTTACACTCTGTTCAGGAAGGCTATGTCAATGACTCCTCATCATCTGAAATCATCCAACCATTGGCCAGTAACCCTTCTATGGTACTGCATTTCTCTTGGGATGGATCTTTTGTGAGATACAAGGGTCGTCTAGTGCTTCCCCAGAGCACAGATATTAAACATGCAGTCTTTTATGAACTCCATGCTTCTCCATCAGCAGGGCACTCTAGGTTCATGAAAACATATGAGAGGGCAGGATGTCACTTCTTTTAGAAGGGAATGCAATGAGAAATACAACAGATGGTTTCCCAATGTGCTCATTGTCAGCGCCAGCAAGGTGAAACTACACTTCTTTCCCGATTGCTCAAACCTTTTCCCATCCCTACAAGGATTTAGACATATATTTCGATGGATTTCATTCAAGGGCTCCCTAAATATGGAGGGAGGACCGTAATCTTGGTTGTGGTTGATCGGATCTCCAAATATCATCATTTTTGTGCTCTCAACCCTCCATATACCACCTCCTCAATCGCACAAATTTTCATCGACAAGTTATTCCTTCTTCATGGAATCCCTTCTTCCATTTTCTTAGACCGCAATGCAACTTTCACAAGTCATTTTCTCCTTACTGAAAGCAAACTGAATATGAGTTCAGTTTATCACCCACCGATAGATGGTCCGAATGAAGTCATCAACAACTATTGGGAAACTTATATTCGTTGTTTCACCTCTAAAGAACAACATCTAGATCTATGGGAAAAGTGGCTCCCTCTCGCTGAATAGTGGTACAATACTTCCTACCATATTGCATCTCAAATGACCCCACATGAAGTTGTTTATGGTCACACACCTCCAGTACTCCTTCCATACACCCCTAGCAGTTCACTAGTTCAGGCAGTTGACATGGTTCTTTGAAACCGACGTCAGATTCTTCACATTCTGCAGGACACTATTCACATGGCGAGAACCCGCATGAAACACCAAGCCGATCAACACCATTCTGAGTGCACTTTTCAAGTCAATGACATGGTTTTTCTTTGTCTGCAGCCTTACAAGCAATCCTCCTTGAAACTCAAATGGAAGCAAATGCTCGCTCCAAAGATCTCTAGTCCATATACAATTCTTCAGAAGATTGGGTATGTTGCTTATAAGTTGGCACTTCCTCATTCTTCTTGCATTCAGGAAGTGATTGGCACCAACATCAGAGAACAAATTGTTTTACCAAAACGAGATAATGAAGGATCTATCATTTCAGAACTGGAGGCCATCCTCAATAAGTGCACTTGTCAACTTCGCTATCGGTCCATCACAGAGGTCTTAATTCAGTGGCACAACATGCAACCAGAGGATGCTACATGGGAACTGCTCCTTCAGATTCAATAACAGTTTCTACATCTAAAGCTTTGAGGACAAAGATTTTTTTAAGAGGGAGGGGATGTTAAGAACCCATGTCAACCCTCCTCTTTATTTTGTTAGTATATTTTATCGAACGCATATGCTTTGTAAGTTGTCCCATCAGTATGTGTATTATCCCACATTCATGGGGAGTAAGTAATAATTGTTAAGTTGTCTAGTTATTATGTTGCATTATCCCACATTCATGGGGGGTAATAGTTGTTTAGATTAGACTTAGTATATAAGTATGCGTTGAGGCTAATGAAAATATTGAAGAGTTATTTTGTATTGAGCTTGCTCAAAGGAGGTTGCCCCATCAAAGTGACCTGCGATTAATAAAATCTCTTCTGTGATCCATAATTTCTGTTATATCATGCATTCTTATTGTTTATTACAGAAGGTTCTGCACACCAAAACTCCATGTGCTTGTGTTCATCAAACAAATTGAATCATCACCAAAACTTGAGATTCACCAAAGAATTACCAAAAAAGAGCTTACCTTAAAGAGGAGTGCATCCATCTAAAGAAACCCTAACATGGGTAAAACAAGTGCATAATGTATTATCTCATAAGTTATGTTTTAAAAATGAAGTGAGGAGATGCATAATGTATTATCTCATAAGTTATGTTTTAAAAATGAAGTGAGGAGATCTATTTATATGACCTCACACTCTCTTTTACAAATAAAATCTAGGCCAACATGCCTTTAAAATGTCAATTTGAAATTATAAAATTTCAACTTAAAATTAAAACAAAATACTAATAAAATATTACCATTATGTAGGTTCAAGGTAGGCTACTTGGGGTATTTGCAACCCTAGGTGCCAAGACATGCTCAAATAAATGAATCACTCAGAACGAAAGGATGGAGTGAGATGGAGGGAGTGCGTTATACCCCATCTAGCCCCTAGAATGTTGTAAAATCCCTCAACACCCTCCTCCAATCATGAAAAGGCCTCGCATGGAGGGTGCCTTTCCTTTGAGGAGATAAGGTTAGGGAGAGTAGGGAGCCATAGACTGAAGGGCTAAGAGGATGTCCAAAGTGGCTACAAATGAATACGAGTGTCTCGTAGCTAAAGCACAGGACACAAGAGCCCATAAATAGGATATGGAGCCATGTGACCCATTGATGAACCCTTTGGGGCCCCATACACCAAACCTGAGGTTAAAAACCCCTATAAAATGCATTCAGTAGTTCCATTAAGCCATAGTACTCCTAAGGAGGACCAAGGGGCCCAACCATGACCATCATTGCTCAATAACACCCCTCCTAGTAAAAAAATGTGGCCCTCTCTCCCTCGAGTACATGTGAATGTGTGTTGGGTACAGGCACAATGTAACAATATATCAAATAATATCTAGAGTATTTGATTAGTACAATTGATGATGTTGAGAATTGTATTTGTTAATATAGCGACATTAACAACTAGAGACCCAAAAATCGATGTTGCCAACATGGAAGATTATGCATTCTTACAACATTATATTACAATAAAAGCATATGATTATTCAAAAGATCTATCCATTTAACAAAAACCTATTGAGCAAGCAACGCAATTTGGAAGACAATGCTCTTGTTACTAAGGGTGGGGTTGAACAAAATGTCATGTACCCTTGCAATTTTAGTGCATAGTACGTCTAGTTATGGAAGGAAAGCATTAAAGAGAGAAGAGAAATAAATATAGTGTCCTATTGAGAACAAGAACAACAATTCTTGATTTCTCTTGGAAAAATTCGAAAGAAAGGAAATTTGACACATCTATTTGAGAAAAATGCATGAGGAAATAAAAAAATTTCTTGAACAAAAATTAAAATGTCTTGAGCATACTTATATTAGCATAGTTTCATTACCAATAACCTATTCAAGCACTCCTAATATCTTTAGTTCTATGCAATTGCAAAAACATGCGATAGAAAGCCCATTAGCAAGCAAAGTAGACACTTATGCAACTCTGTTGTGTAAATTTAAAATTCATTAGAAAAAAATGCAAAACCTGTCCATTTTCAAAACAACATGCTCAAATTAAGACTAGCATGTCCACATACCAATCAATAGGAAATAAAAATTCCCTACAATAAATATATGTGCCACAACTTGGACAATGGACACCATTAATTCAAAGCAACCACACCCTATTGCACAAGAGTCACATATTAAGAAAAAAAAAACCAAAGTAAAATACCTACACCTCACCTTTGGTGGAATCATGAAAACAAAAATAATGTGCAGAAAAGCCAAGTGACACCAACAACCCAAAGATCCACATGCATAAAAAAAAAAGTGAACCCTAAGGCACCCTATCTTGGTTAATAAAAACAAAGAGCAATGACACATCAAATCAATTCACATGGAAACATTCAAAATGCCAAAGATTCAAACTAGTAGCCAAAGACACCCACAGCCAAAGTATGACCATCGAGACTGATGAGAGACATAAGTAGGGTTGATCCATAAGTAAAACCTTAACGCACCCTCTACCTTCAAGGGTGCGTTAATGGATCTAGATGCAAGGACACATCTCCATTCAATGTGCGGCACTACAAGCTGCAAGCCGACCCTTCTTTACTATTTGGTTTTATATTATAAATTATAGCTGGTGGGGAGACGATCCATATGAATAAAATTTCCGCGTGATCAATGTGCGGCACTACAAGCTGCAAGCCGACCCTTCTTTACTATTTGGTTTTATATTATAAATTATAGCTGGTGGGGAGACGATCCATATGAATAAGGTTTCCGCGTGATCAAATGCTTCGGAGTTGTATATCCGGAACTAACGAGCAGCATTTTCGTGGAGTCATTTTATCTGATCTTCGTTCACACGAAAATTTACGGAAGAAATAAAACTATTTTGAGGTTGTAAGCTTTTACTTGTCTATTCTTTTTGCTGGGTATTGTATTCTTTTGCGTA
>LPNX010302245.1:312905-358093 GCA_001517045.1 Pseudotsuga menziesii
ACACAAATACACATGTTTAATGTGGAAAACCATACGGTAAAAACCATAAAGGCACTCTTCATCTAGAATGAGTAATTGTTAAAAGCCTTTCGTCTATCCACATAGCCCGAAAACTCTTCTCTAGATCTTCTTTACAATTAATGAAGTATTTTTCTCATATCTTGCCCTCAGCTTCATGTCTCTCTCTATCTCTCTGTCTCTTTTTCTCTCCCTCTTCATATTGGTCGTATGCACCTAGCTTCGATCAACCTTGTAATATTTTTACAATTCTTGTTTTAATCGTCGACTGGTTCTTAACTACCAGTCAACGGGTCGTTCTACTAACTCAAAACACTATGTTACATTTAAATATAGGCACTATGATCCCAAATTGCAATCATACTTTATTACCAAAATAGACAATTAATCTAACTACCTCTTACCCAAAACTATGTCAAACTCCTCATTTCAACTTGGTCTTGTTCTCTTTTTCCACATATTCTTCTTTCACGGTCTTTTCTCAACTTGTGACCAGAATATTCATTTTCCCGAACAAAATTTTGTTTATCTTTTCCTAGGGCCAAGATGACCCCAACAATCACCTATGGATCTTCTCGAGCCACTTTAGTTTGAAATTTATGACATATTTTCATTACTTCGTCATCTTCTTGTTGCACGTCTTCATGTACTTTCTGCATTTGTCCTACAAGTTCGGAACTGATATGTTCCAAAGTTACTTCGTCTAGTAGTTCTGCAACATGATCTATTTGTTTTGGTTGTTGTGTGCGCATATTAGCTAGTACTTGCTATTGTAATATTTTAAAATCAGTAGCCTTTCTCATCTTTTCCACTGGTGGAAATTTTTTTAATTCATTCTTCAGCTCATTAAAATTTCCATTGGTAGTATGAAGCTAGTATGTTACCTATTCCATCTCTGTATCATCAATCAATGCTTTCAATGACTGAGAAACATGTTCATATTATTTGACACAAAGTGCGTTGACCTCTTGAATCTTCTGCGCAATTTCAATCACTATCTTCCATCGAGCTTCTAGTACCTAAATGGATTTACTGAGAGTCGACTTTGTTTCCATATCTGCGACTTGTTTGCAAGGTTTCCATCTACCTCCCAAATTCAAAACATTGTGGATTTTGGAAGCATCTCAGTTGTGTTTCCTTCATTAGAGAATTCATTGCAAGTAAGTGTGGTAGCTTGTTCCAACCTTTTCCTATTGTCCTACCGTGTCTTTTCTTTTTGATCTGTCTCCTTAACTTTGTTCTTCAGTGATGTGATTGTATTCTTAGAATGATTGAGTTGGTAAAAAAACACATGTTTCCTTTACTACGACCCAAAGTGTTTGCAATAAATCTTTAATTCTACTAATAAATATATTATGCCTTTCATTGATATTTTTACTAGTTTAAGTTTGCCATTTCTTCCATTCGATCCAAAAAAATATTATAGTCACCATTTGTAAGACTGACAACTGCAGATGTTCTATCATCCTTTCACTTTTTATGACTCTTCTTGGATAGTTCATATCTTTTTCTCTTATCCCCCAGTTCTAGATATATCAAGGTATCACTATACTCTACTTTGTCGTCACATGGAGAAATTATTGGGCTCTTTTCTCCTTATGGGGTTCCCTCTTGATTTGTTGTTGTTCCATCCTATCACGAATCAATTTCAGTAGATAGTTGATCATCTACGAAAGGTTGTCTCTATTAGTATTATTAATCCTCCCTTTACCATACTTTCTATTTAGATTATTTAGCCTAACTTAGGAACTGTAATTAATTATTTGGGTCAACTAGTACCATTGGGTTCACTTGGCCTAATAGGGAGACATGTACCAGTCACTAGAGTGTGGGGAACATTGCTAGAGGTTAACCATCACTTAATGCATGTGCATGCATTAGTTTGGGTGTCTCCTAGACTAATCCCTACATTTTAGGAGCGACTGGGAGTCCCGACACCAACCTCCATCAGTTAGTTTGAGTTGGAATTAGTTAGTCTTAGTTAGCTTCTAGATACTTTTAGTTACGTCACAATCAGTTAGATAGCACTAGTTATGCATGGCTAATGCATGGATGCATGTGGAGTAGGATCCTTTTCCCACCTACCAACTCAGTTTCACTGAGTTAACTAGTTATTACTGATTGTATGAGATGCTTGGACATTTGGGAGTTGATCTGCTGGACTCCGATGTTGATTGAGACACCATGAGTTAGCTAGTCAATTATGTACAGTGAGATCTAGTTGTTAGATTCAGATTTATCCGTAATGCATTCAAACTCTTCCTTTATGTAAACTATTGTAGCACTAAATTTTATTTATGTGAATGATATTGTAGCGTCTTGAGCTACACTCGTCTGTTTCCTATGGTTTGTTTTGTTCAGGTTGTATCTTCATACTTCTTTTGCTACAATAATTATTCAGAACTAATTGCTTGATGATGTAAATGGCACAACAATTATAACATGGTATCAGAGCCTTCTCAGGCAGGTTTCATGTTTGTTTCTCTCCATTGAACATCAAAAGCAGTAGGGTTTACACAGAAGTCCCCTATGATGATTTGATTCCTCTAAATTTATTCAGACTAACAGAGAGGGAATGACAGACCCTCAAAATATGTTCATATAGAGAGGAAAGGCATGATTCTAACTTAGTTCATATGTTTTAATGATTTGCAGTGTAAATTGACAAGTGTTATGTAGCTTGTATGAAGTTTTGTGATCTTTCAGCTGGATAATTATGGATTCTCAATTGGCTACACCACGGGTCCTTACAACTTCCAATTATCTTGATTAGAGGATTGATATGTAGCCGCCTTTACGCAAGCATGGCTACCTGAGGATAATACTTGGAAAAGAGGCTAAGCCCCATCA
This sequence comes from Pseudotsuga menziesii, assembly GCA_001517045.1. Taxonomy (NCBI): domain Eukaryota; kingdom Viridiplantae; phylum Streptophyta; class Pinopsida; order Pinales; family Pinaceae; genus Pseudotsuga; species Pseudotsuga menziesii. The sequence continues at coordinate 315,774 of LPNX010302245.1, forward strand.
TCCAGTTAAAAAGAACAAGTTTTTGAACAGTTGTGATGAAGATTTCGGTTATCTATGCACTCATATATCCATAGATCTCCTCTTCCACCTTGAAGTTTTGAGGATACTTAGAGAATTATTGGAGAGGATTGAAGACTTGTTTGGAAAACAAGATGAGCTTCAGGGATACCTCCTATAGAATGAGCTGGCAGCCTTACATCCCAGCAGTTTCGAGACTATTGAGAAATTATTTACTAAATTCAAGTCCCTTTCACTTCAATTGAGACAATGTGGAATAGAAAGGAAGGATGAGAGAAATTTCCTCTCCATACTCATCAAACTTGGTTCCGAGTACTTTGTATTTGTTTCTATAATTAATTCCAAATAGGAAAGCTTCCCCGATTGGAAAATTCCTTTACTTGATTCTTTTTTTGAGTCCTTAATCAAGGAGCAAGAGAAGTTGATTTGAATGGGAGTCATCAAGACCTCCAAATATCATATCTCCTAGTTACTGAATCTATAAAAGCACCAGGCAAAGAGAAATGTCATGTCCCCAACCCTTACTCGATGGAGAGGATGCGACTAACATCTAACAACCTAGGCAAACTAAACCCCATGAACATAATATAAACATTTATTTGAAATAAAACATTCATAAGTATAAACAAATGCATAATGGAATGTTCATGTTATGTACAATGGAAGCAAATCATTCATTCAACACATTCATGCATTCAACATGTTCATCATAATTTCATAATAATTCATAAGAAAATACAGTTGCAGAACTTAAATACACAAGAATACTTATCTTTGAAAGAAGCTCACCCCACAACCAACTATGTTGCTGCAACATTACACCCAACCATAGGACAGTGTGCTCTTTAATATCTCAGCAACACTTTCACCCTTGAGCTGAGCATGATCTTCCCTAAGGAATAAGGAACACTAGCAAACTTCACCCATAGCCAAGGACACAATTAAAACTCAATCAAGCCAACACAGTTGGGTTTATCAAACTTACATAGGAAGTGGTTTACACTTATCCAAAATAACATGAGACACAACCAAGCCAACATATGGGTTTATCAGGCTACCATCTAAGCCATCCTTAAAGTTGGGTTTATCAGGATGCCAAGGAGGTGGAAATACTGATTGCTAAGCTAATGAGCTCAACCCGAGAGCTAGGAATACCCACACCGGATCTAGCCTGACTTCTAAACAATTACACACCCAACCCAAGGAAGAGTTACCTTCTCTGCTACACAGTCCCTCAGGCCATGCCTTCCCTTCCAATGTTATTCATGTCATGGAAAGAAGAAAACAAGCCTTCTAGATTGGTCTGTGAGGGTCTTCACACACTAGGTTTATCAAGAAAGTCTAGACTCTATTTCCATTCCTTCAATCAATTCAAATGCAAAACGTGGATGCACACACAGGGATATCAGTCCTGGTATTTATCAAAATGTAGTAGATGTTAAGGATTACACACACACGCACACAAATTTATGAATTTCTGAACATTGTTTCTGCGAGACTGACTACTACAAAATACCAAAATGAAAACGTTGTTGATATTCAAATCAAAGACAAAAAATTAGATTAAGGGAAATCGTGTTCAGGAAAACAACTAGAAGACAAGAGAGAACACGAGAGAGAACAAAATTGCGAAACAGAGGGGAAATTAGAAATATGAAGGATTCAAATCACTGGAAAGGAGAAATTCCTCCAAGGTTCAAAATCAGAATTGTTTTTTCTTCCTTCTTGCTGTATGAATGCTCAATTGCGTTTCCAAAAATGTTTTGTTCAAACAAAATCGTGAGGGAAGGTGAAACGTTGCCGCATGAGGGAAAGGTGGCCATTTTTGGTGTTTTCTTTCCCAATAATTCAAAAAATGTTTTTCCCAAAGTGGGGCTCTACCCAATTCGAATTTCCCCACTCTTCCAATCCCCCACTCCCTCATCCTTAGGAAAAAATCATGCCCCCATCGCATTTAGTTGCATTGACATAGCTGGCTTTGGGTTTTTAATTAAAATTGTAATTTTAATATAATGTTCAGCTAGCATAAAAATAAAATAAAATACCATTGGCCACACCATAATTTTCAAAACATAAAAACTAAATCACAGCGTGGGTATTTTTCCTAGCTCCACACCATGATTATTTACATCATTTTATTTAAATGCAAATGGGGTCCAAAACCAGAGTATTACAGGAAATCAAAGAAGAAGGAGGCTAAAGCGGCTGATTTGAAGCCTAAATAGAATCAACAAAATTTCGAAGGAGCCTCCAGCTCTAAAAAAAAAAGAATTTTGAAAAGAAAAAGTGTCCCTATTGTATGAGGGGTTTTCATCCAGAAGACTTGTGCATGAAGAAGACCCTCGACCAGACAAAAGCTCTATGTGTACAAAACAATATTTCCCTTCCACAAGGTATAGATATTTCTAATGATGAAGAGCATACTGAAGAATATGAGATATGCTTGCATGCAATCCTCTCTCTGTCGAAGGCTTATTTGATAGATTCTTGAGCATCCAACCACATGGTTGCCTCTAGGAAATCCTTCATCACTTTCCTACTTTCAGAAGGACCTATCATTCATATGGGAGATGAATATAAAATACCATATGTTGAGAGAGGTTTAGATAAAATCTTGACTAATGAGCTCATGCCCTCTCCTATAGAAAATAAAATTGTTGAAGATGAAGAAGAAGCAGAATTTTCCCTACAGTCAATTCGAATTGAAGAAAGTCTCCTTGGAGTGACTCCTTATCCTCCTGCTCCAGAAGTGTGTGAGATCTCTAATATCTCATATCCTCACATGGATGATCCAGAAGAATACATTTGAATCTTTTTTTTTTGAATAAAAACACTCCTATTCTTTTCAAAAATTCTCCAGTGATTCTTTAAATTTTGTGCATAGTTTACCAGTGACTGTTTCAGAAAAGGTAGAGGAATTTGATTTCCCTATATCTAATAATGTTTCTGGTGTGCAGATAAGTAATACCATGGATATTATGCAAATAATATCATATTATAGGATTTATCCATTAACTCTCATTAATCTAGAGCTTCCATTAAATTCATACAGGATTGCATACACCAAAAATCAGAATTTTGAAGGAGAAGAAAATTGTGCATCTACCATCTCGGTGGAGCACATTTTTGGATCTGATATGAACCTTTTGGATCTGATTTATTTTCTGATGTGATAATATGTGGCTTATTTTTTAATATTCAAGAGATTTCAGTATTGCTTGTAAATGGTTTCATCAATTTTGGCGTGACAAATCAAGCACCGCAAGTCTCCTTAATTTTTGTTGTTGAGGATTCGATGTTAGTTCTCTATTATGAGTTTGCTGATATTATATTTTGTGAATTATTGGTTAGTTATGAAGAAAAATCAGATTATGGAGCTCAATCATTCACTCTCCATAGTCCCAAGGCTTCTCTACCTTTGGTCACATGCTCCTCCCCTTACAGAACTAGTAAAGAGGAAGACATTCTGCATCCGCCTGGACACTTGCTCCTAACACTTAGAGCTGATTTGACCACTTATGGTTTTCTTTTCAAGGCTGAAATATATCATATTCTTGGGTATTCCTCACATGGTTTGAATTCTCAAGAAATTTTTCTCTCTCTTCAATTGATTTCAGTTGCTCTACATCGGTCCAGTTTTCACTGTCCAGATGTTTATATTTCTAATTAAGTTGAGTAAATTTTTCTTCTTCCAAAGAGGAATATTCCTCTATACATGAGAAATTTGTTTGGATTCAGAGGTTCACCTGCATAGAGGAACCAAGATACTTCATTTTTTGCTGCATAGTGCTGCAAATAGCAGCAAAATTTTTTACAAGCTTTTATTCAAAATTTGTATTCCTACTTATTTTGAGGGGGGGGGTTTCCCATGAGGTTTTCCCCTGTTTCCTCGGTTGCATTAAGAAGCACTTTTTTACTGTCTTTTAGATTGTATTTGGGTGACCTATGGTCTTATTACCAGGGCCCACAGTTTTCCAAGTTAGGATTCAGGGGGGGTGTTAGGATTATTAATCCTCCCTTGATCATAGTTTCTATTTAGATTTTTTATACTAACTTAGGAACCTTAATTAATTGCTTGGTTCCACTAGTACGATTGGATCCACATGGCCTAATGGGGCCACATTTTATAGTCACTATAGTGTGGATAACACTATTAGAGTTTAAATTCCACTTACTGCATGTGCATGCATAATTTTGGGTGCCTCCTAGACCAATCCCTACATTTTAGGAGCCTCTAGGAGTCTCGGCACCAACCTCCATCAGTTACCTGGAGTTGGAAATATTTATTCTTATTTAGATTCTAGTTACTTTCAGTTAGATCACAATCAGTTAGCTAGCACTATTTATGCATGGCTAATGCATGGATGCATGTGGAGTAGGCACCTTTTCCCACCTACCACCTCAGTTGGACCGAGTTAACTAGTTATTACCGATTGTATGAGTTGGTTGGACATCTGGGAATTGATTTGTTGGACTTTGATATTGATTGAGACACCATGAGTTAGCTAGTCAGTTAGGTACAGTCAGATCTAGTTGGTAGATTTGAATTTCTCCCTAATGCATTCAAATTCTTCCTTTATGTAAAATATTGTAACACCATATTTAATTAATGTGAATGATACTGTAAATTCCTGAGCTACACTCATCAGTTTCCTGTGTGGTTTGTTTTTTCAGTTTGTATCTTCATACTCCTTTTTCTGCAATAATTATTCAAAACTAATTGCTTGAAGATCTAAATGGAACAACAATTCTAATAGTCTCCACTCATCTTGATAGTACCAAACAATTGTTTCAATATCTTCAGTAGATAGCTAAAACTATGCAGTCAGCCATTGATTGTCAAGGTCTCATCATAGATGTAGGAAGATATGGTGAGACCTGACCGAAAATATTATGATGTGGTGGAACTGTTGTATGGCCTATTTAGTAATCTTTGCATGTTTGCTAATGTAATACCTTAGTGCCTCACCTTGTAAATATAATTCAATATTTTAATCCCTTTGTCATTGTTTATTTTCCTCATCATACCAGAGATTCTGGTATCACACCTCTCAACATGCTATAGGTACATCTACCCCTTGGTGGTCTAGTGGCTCTACCCATGCGACAAATGAAATCAAAATTAAAATCCATGAATATTTAAAAGGATTTCCCTTTTCTTTTACATTGATGGAATCTGTTATTAATTCATTCAATAAGTAGGTCAACAAGTTCAGTTGGATGCTTGAAACACACTTCTCTGTCACAACAATTATTCTTGAGGTACACTGGTTTGGTTGCATATTCCTTAGTAGTTTGCTTGATAAAACTTTGGAGGAAAACAAAATAGCAGTATCATTGATAGAGGAAATGTTAGAGTCTCTCTTATCTCGAGATAATTTATATTTTCACTTCATCCTATTTGTAAGTCCCATATCATGTTCATTTCCGATGAAGAAGGGAAATGGGTTGAACCATGCAAGAGGAGGTCATGTTATTAAGGCTATTAGGTTGACATCTCCTAAAAAAATTTGATTTAGTCATAGGAATCCTCCATTAAAATAGAATAGTAGCTTCTTCATGCATGTATTTACAAAACCCTTCTTCTTCAACTTAGGCACAATGTATATCGTCGCATGGACTTGTTTTGGTATGGCTGGCTTTACCAGCGAATATTTGGAATTCGTACCAAGATTGAATTTAAGAACCTCATCTATCCTTGGCGGAATATAACCAGGTAACAAGGTTTCCAACCTAGATCTTGTTGCTTCGATATCATGGGTATATTTTGTTCTTCATTTATGATCAATTCCGTGGATAGTTTGTTTTTTTCTTGATGTGTTGGCCATTTTCAGTTCTAAAACAACTTATGGAGGATCTTTAATAATAGGAATAGAAGGAGAAACCTCCATGCCAAATGCATGAACTATATTGGTGCTCGACATAGGGATTTCCATAACATTCATATAGCTTCAACTTGAAAGTAGTGGTAGACAGATACCTTATCTCAATAAGTTAATCAATTGAATGGAAATAAATGAACATACTTTGACGCGAAGATGAAATAGGTTTATGCATGCCATAATTTGTTTGCTTACATGTTTCTACAATAAATGTAGTAGGTGGTGGATAATTCTATCACATGGAGAAATATATACAATCATTGTAATAAAAACCACCAATCAAACCATGAATTCACTTTTCAATATAACAGGTAGTTATTGTGCATTAATGGTAGATGCAACCAAAAAGCGTGCCACCAAAATATCCCATTACTGCAAATTAATTGTTATTCAACTGTCACTTGTGAAAAAATTGCATCGTGTGATAGCAATATTCTTGTGACATAAGTTCTCTTGCAATAGCTCTATAGTATACCACAAAATTCTATAGTTGTGATAAAAAAATTATTGTGATAGACCTATAGTCTATGACAACATTCTATACTTGCGACAAAATAATAAACTTGCGACATAATACTAAAATTGCAATTTTTTTTTGAATTTTTACCTTCCTTTTTTCAGTCAAGCGAAGTATGACTATCCTAATAAGGATTTATATGAATTCCATTTACCAACCCCTTAAATGGCGTACCATCTAACTTATGTAATTGGATTGCACCTCCTTCAGTGATATGGATGACAACATATGGTCCCATCCATTGTGTTCAAAACTTTCTAGGATTATGCAAGAATTTACTGTCAAATAGGAGGACAAGATGTTTGATGTGGAACTACTTAAACTTAATGTGACGGTCATGCCAAGATTTATGTCTCTCCTTCTTGACACGCAGATGATAGTATGTAACAAAGAAATCATATTCCAACTGTACTTGTTGTGAAAATATTTCCTCTATATCACCAACATATGTCCTCTCAGTAATCGCATCTATCTTGAGACTAGGTACCATATATTCCAAGGGAATGACAATTTCTTATCCATAAACTAATCTGAATGGAGTTTGTTCTGTCAATTTTGTGCATGTTTTGCGGTAAGCCCATAATACCTTGGGTATATTATGATCCCAATCATCCCTATGAATATAACATATTTTTGTCAATTCATTCTCCAAGATTTTATTGAATGATTTGACAACACCATTCGCTTATGGGTGATTTTAAATTTGGTGGCACAACAATATATGAATCAAGAAAAAGATCACAATATATCTCACAAAGAAATTTAGTTAGAAAAATGAGATGAAACGGTGCAATAAGGAGTTGCGGTTGTATAATTGCTTTCATCAATCAAAAGTAAATTGGATAATTGTTACAATGCAATACAATGGCATTAACAGCCTAACAATTCAAATCCATGAGAGATAATTCAAATTGATTAACTCAATCTGATTGCATGGCTAACTAGACATGTCTAAATTACGATTGAAGATTAACTAGCTATATCCAGTTCTCTAATTCAATCTCTTAATCAGTTATAATCAGTTAAACTAGTCTAACTGATGTGGTAGGTGAGAAAAGGAAACTTCCCAAATGCATCCATGCAAAGACTGGCACTATATGAACTGGAGGAAATATAACTAAATGTAACTGACTCATAACTAGGATTGACTAGTCACCATTTGCCAACAACTGAAGGAGGTTGGTGTGACACTCCCAATATCTCCTAAATTGTAGGGATTGGTCTAGGAGGCACCTAAAATGGTGCATGCACGTGTAGCTAGTTCCATTTAGCCTCTATCATTGTTCCCCACACTCTAGTAACTGGTACGTGTGGCCCCATTAGGCTAAGTGGACCCAATAGTACTAGTGGATCAAATAATGACTAAATGACTCCTGATTTAGGAAAGATTGACCAATTTGAACAAGGGAGGATTATAATCCTAACAACCCCACTAAATCCTAACTTGGAAAACTACAAGCCCTAGTCATGAAGACCAAAGGTCACCCATTACAGCTAAAATGGAAAAATTAATTTCTTAATACAACCACGAAAATGGGGTAAAACCTCATGGGAAAATACCCCCTTCAAAATAAATAGGTAGAATCAGGATCAAGCTTTCATATTAAGAGAAAAATTCCTCTTGAATAAAAAAGTTGAGAAGATATTATTGCAACCTTCATCTCTGTGGTGTAGTGAAGCAGCATGCTTGTTATTTTGTGCATAGGTATCCTAGGGCCTGGCATGTAGACTTCTCCATATTCTTCCAATTTGATGATGGAAGGAAGGAGGAATGTTACCTTTGTCTCTTTTTGGAGGAAGAGAGACATGATACACTTTGTTCTTCTGAGAGTAGTTTAGTTGATTAGTCCTTAGCATGTAGCATTTCACTGGTATTTTGTTGCATCTCTCTCAAGGAAGAGAGCTTGCTTGACATAGCACAAGGTTCTCTTTCTGAAACCGATTTCTTGTCCTCTTTATGTCATATGGATTTCTAGTTATCTTCCCAGCTACCCCAATAACCGTTTGTGCTCATTTAGGCCTAGGATTGGGAGTAGGGACTGGATTTGGATCTAGATCACTCCAAAATTCATCTTAAAATTCATAAATTGATTCAAATAATTTTTCTTCTTCTGAAACACTAATGGAAACATCATCATATGAAAAATGAGAAGATATAATGTTTTTACCTCCCCTTTCAAATGTCATCTCAGAATGCACTGGATGCAAGTATGGAAGCAAGTGTGAGAATTCATATGCCTTGGAGGCATGGTTTGCAGCACCCTTCTCTATAATGCTCCCCTTTGATATATCTATGATTTCTACATAGTCAAAACCAAATACGACCAAATATGACTCGATTTAGTGGGACAGTGCGAGTCATATGATATATAGAGAACATATTAGCAGCTAAGGAGGGCACACAAAGTACATCATTGAACTTTCCATGCTTTAAATTGATAGAACCCGTTCCTTCAACTCGAATTTGAGTGTCATCACCCACGTGAATTCTTGGACCATCAGTAGACAATCATGAATAGAATGATGCTATGGATGCAACCATGTCATTGGAAGCTCCTGAATCAATGAGGAAAGCATGTGTTTTTAAACAACTAGCCTTCAGTGCATGGCATCTCTCATCATGATATTTAGTCCTTCCTCCATAGTCAGTCTTCCCTGTGCCAGTTGGAAGAGTGATGTTATGTTTCTCTAGGATAAGAGCCATTTGATTAATTGGTCTCCTCATACAAGATATTTCTGGATGAAAGCCCCTTTCACAGTAAGAGAAAATGGTGTTTTCTTTTCCCTTTTTCTTGTTTCTCGTCAAACCTGAGGAATCATCTAACTACTCCTTGTTCTTAGAAGGCTCAAACTTTGTCTTATTTTCCTTTTGCTTCCCTTTGACATTCGAAGCTTTGAGTCCTCCAGGAAACAAGGATTAATATTTAGAGGATCTGATGATTCCCATTTGAACAAGCTTGTCATGCTCATTGGTGAGAGACTCATTGAATGCATTGAGAGTTGGCATCCTCCAATTCAAAATTGTAAGTTTTTTGGTATGAAAGGTGGACACAAAAATAGAGTAATCTGGACCAAGTTTTATAAGGATGGAAAGGATCGGTTGATCATCTTCCTTCTCAACTATAGAGTACTTCAATTGGAGCATCAGGTGCTTAAACTTGGTAAATAAGGAATTCATGGTCTCAAATTTTCCCAGATCTAGAGATATTAACTCATTCTCCAGCTGATAGATTCTCAAGTCATATTTCTTATAAAAAATAGTAGAAAGTTCTTCCCATATCTCTTTGGGAGTATTCAATCCATTGATGTTGAAGATAATATCCTTTGAAATTGAATGGCACATAAATCCATATGCTTCATCAAGCTTTTTCTAGTATTTTGTTCTCTCTACTAATGCATTAGGCTATGTCTCTGTGACCATGGTGACTCTGTAGAATCCTATGGAGCACATCTACATTTCAATATCCTCCTTCCACTAACTATAGTTGAAAGAAGTGAGAATATTGCATGAACAATGAGCCATTATGAAGCTGTAGAGAATGAAATGAAGTGTTTGAGAACCTGCAAATCACAAAAAATAGAAAAAATAAGGTCGAAAACCTACACTTTTAGAGTTGTATTCACACATGGATTAGTTAATAAAGCAAGATTGATCAACAAGGTTTTTGCCTCTAGGAATTATGTGGTAAACTCTCTGTTTCTGCTATAGAGTTGGAATGAGCAATTCTGCTCAAAATGTTTTATTGATCCATCAAGAAACCTGTAGAAGAATTTTCTTGTCTTGCCATGGCTCTGATACCATATTAAATTTGGAGACACCTCAATCTATGAATCAAGACAAAACTCACAATATATCTCACAAAAAAATTTACTTAGAAAATGATATGAAACAATGCAATAATGAGTTGCAGCTGTATGATTGCTTTCATTAATCAAAAGTAATTTGGATAATTATTACAATGCAATACAATGGCATTAATAGCTTGGCAATTCAAATTTATGAGAGGTAATTCAAATTGATGAACTCAATATGACTGCATTGCTAACTAGACATATCTAAACAACTATCGAAGCTTAACTATTTATCTCTAGTTGTCTAATTCAGTCTCTCAATCAATTATAATTAGTTAAAATATTCAAATTATTGTGGTAGGTGAGAAAAGGAAACTTCTTACATGCATCCATGCAAAGACTGGTAGTAACTGAATTGGAGTACATCTAACTAAATGTAACTGACTCATAACTAGGATTGACTAGTCACCAACTTCCAACAACTGAAGGAGGTTAGTGACGGCACTCCCAGTGGCTTGTAAATTATAGGGATTGGTCTAGGAGGCACCTAAACTGATGCATGCAAGTGCACTAACTTCTAGTTCACTTGCATGCACTAGAAAATACTGGTACATATGTCTCGATTAGGCCAAGTGGACCCAATGGTACTAGTGGAGACAATTGTACTAGTGGACCCAATGGTACTAGTGGAGACAATGGTACTAGTGGACTCAATTGTACTAGTGGAGACAATGGTACTAGTGGACCCAATAATGAAAAAATGGATCCTAAGTTAGGAAATATTGGTAAGTTTGGGAAAGGGATGATTATAATCCTAACACCCCCCTAGAATCCTAACTTGGACAACTGTAGTCCATGGTAACTAAGACCAAAGGTCATCCATTACAGTTAAAATGATGGAAGGAAGGAGGAATGTTACCTTTTTCTCTTTTTGGAGGAAGAGAGACATGCTACACTTTATTATTCTAAGAGTAGTGTAATTGATCAGTCCTTATCATGTATCATTTCTTTAGGATTTTGTTGCATCTCTATGAAGGAAGAGAGATTGAAATAGTGCAAGGTTATCTTTTTAAAACTAATTTCTTGTCCTCTTTATGTCAGATGGATTTCCTGTAATCTTCCCAGCTTCCCCAATAACCTTTTGTGCCCATTTGGGCCTAGGATTGGGAGTAGGGACTAGATTTGGATATTGATCAATCAGAACTTCATATTCAATTTCAAAATCTGATTCAACTGACTCTTGTTCTTTTGAAATCCTAATGGAAACATTTTCATATGAAAAAGGAGAAGATATAATGGTTTTACCTCCCCTTTCAAAAGCCAGTTGAGAGTGCGCTGGATCTGAGTATGGCAAAAAGTCTGAGAGTTCATATGCCTTAGAGGAATGGTTTGCAACACCCTTCGCTATAATTCTCCCAGTTGAGATATCTATGATCTCCACTGAGTCAATACCAAATACCACTCACTTTGATGGGCCTATTTGAGTCATATGATATATAGATAAAATATTTGTAGCTAAGGAGGGAACATAAATTACATCATTGAACTTTCCATGCTTTAACTTGAAAGAACCCTTTCCTTTAGCTCGAATTTGAGTGTCATCACCCATGTGAATTATTGGACCATTAGTAGACTGTAATGAAGAGAATGATTCTATGGATGCAACCATATGATTGGAAGCTCCTGAATCAATGATGAAAGCATGTGTTTTTGAACAACTATCCTTCAGTGCATGGCATCTCTCATCATGACCTTCATCATTTTCTCGATAGATAGTCTTCTGTGTGGCATCTAGAAGAGTGATGTTATGTTTCTCTAGGAGAAGATCCATTTGATCAATTGTTCTCCTCATACAAGAGCTCTGGATGAAAGCCCCTTTCATAGTAAGAGAAAATGGTCTTTTATTTTCCCTTTTGCTTGTTTCTCCATGAACCTCAGGACTCATATGACGACTCCTTCTGCTTAGAAGGCTCACACTTTTTCTTCTTTTCCTTTTGCTTCCCTTTGACATTCAAAGATTTGAGTCCTCCATTAAATGAGGCTCGATATTTAGAGAATCTGATGATTCCCATTTGAACAAGCTTGGCATGATCATTGATGAGAGACTCAATGAATGCATTGAGGGTTGGCATCCTCCAATTCGGAATTGTAAGATTTCTGGTATGAAAGGTGGACAAAAAATAGACTAATCTAGGTCAAGTTTTGAAAGGATGGAAAGGATGAGTTGATCATCTTACTTCTCAACTTCAAACTACTTCAATTGGAGCACCAGGTGCTTAAACTTGGTGAAGAAGTCATTCATCGTCTCAAAGTTTCCGTGATATAGAGATATCAGATCATTCTCCAACTGATAGACTCTGAAGTCATGTTTCTTATTAAAAAGAGTATAAATTTCTTCCATATCTATTTGGGAGTATTTAATCCAGTGATGTGGAAGATAAATCCTTTGAAATTGAGAGGCACATAAACCCATATGCTTCATCAAGCTTGTTCCAGTATTTTTTTTATCTCTACTAATGCATTAGGCTTTGCCTCTATGCCCATGGTGACTTTGTAGAGTCCTATAGAGTGAAACTATATCTCAATATTCTCCTTCCACTAATGATAGTTGAAAGGAGTGAGAATATTGCATGAAGAGGGGACCATTATGTAGCTGTAGAGAATGGAGTGAAGTGTTTGAGAACCTGAAAATCACAAAAAATAGACAAAATAAGGTTGACAACTTCCACTTTTGGTTTCTTCATACTTTTCTTAGTTAATAAATAAATCTTAATCAACAAGGTTTACATTCCAGGAATTATGTGGTAAATGCTTCACTTTTGGTGTAGAGTTGGAATGAGCAATTTTTCTCAAATTGTTTTATTGACCTAGCAAGAAACTTGTAGAAGAATTGCCTTATCTTGCCATGGATCTAATACCATATAAAATTTGGAGAAACAACAATCTATGAATCAAGACACAAATCACAATAGATATCACAAACAAATTTACTTAGGAAATGATATGAAATAGTCCAATAAGGAGTTGCAGCTGTATAGTTGCTTTTATTAATCAAAAGTAAATTGGATAATTGTTATGATGCAATACAATGGAATTAATAGCCTAAAAATTCAAATCCATGAGAGTTAAATTGAATTTATTAACTCAATATGACTGCATGGCTAACTGGACATGTCTAAATCACTATTAGATATTAACTAGCTATCTCCAGTTGTCTAATTCAATCTCTCAATCAGTTCTAATCAGCTAAAGTAGTCTAACTAATGTGGTAGATGAGAAAAGGATCCTTCCCACATGCACCCATGCATAAAATAGTGCTAACAGAACTGGAGCACATCTAACTAAATGTATCTAACTCATAACTAGGCTTAACTAGTCATCAATTGCCAACAACTGAAGGAGGTTGGTGTCGACGCTCCTAGTGTCACATAAATTGTAGGGATTGGTCTACGAGTTGCCTAAACTGATGCATGCAAGTGCATTCAGTTCCAATTATCCTCTATCGATGTTCCCCTCACTCTACTGACTGGTACATGTGGCTCCATTATACCAAGTGGACCCAATAATGACTAAATGAATCCTAAGTTAGGAAAGATTGACTAGTTTGGACAAGGGTGGATTATAATCCTAACATTTTGGCACTAAATTTGAAATTCCTAGGTTAATTTGGAAATCAAATGATTCACAAAATGTGTACCTTAATCGCTTACAAAAAATTTTGGACATCCAAATTGGGTCAGAACATGGTCAAATAGAAATATTGCAGTTGTCGCAGGAGTAAAATCCTTTACTGGTGTTGCTTCAACCCATCTAGTTAAGTAGTCTATCGCATGGATTATGTAACATGAACCAATTTATTTTCATGGTGGGTTAATGGGACCCACAAATTCAAATGCCTACAAATTCACTTATGGTACCATCATCATATCATCTTGTCAAGACAATTTTGTAGTTCTTTGACAAATATCACATCTGCGACAATAACATCAAGTGTCTACCTGCATATTAGGCATCACAATCCTGCATGTAATAACTTGTGCATTTTGTTTCCTGCATATTGACCTCCTATAATACCAACATGTTCTTCATTTAATATTAATGGTCACTCATTTTACAAAACACAATAACATAGTATTTCATTTGGTCCCATATTGTATAATTACCCCGCGATGAGCTGGAAATCTGCATCTTTTACAATTAATTGCTTCTTCTTCGTTGTAGTAAATCCTTTTGGTGCATATCATGTATTTAAAAGTTGTATAATATCTCTATAGTTATTATCAATCATCTTAACTATATATAGTTTTGTGTTAGGACGATTATCGTCAATATTCACAAGCTCTTCTCCACTTTATAACCTAGACAAATGGTCTCGTCTTGAATTTAGTCGACCCAGTTTGGCAATAATCTCAAATTCAAATTCTTGGAATATGAGAATCCATTGACAAATATACCCCCCCGACAACACTATATTATTGACCAGACATTTCAATGTTGAATGATATGTATACATCTTGAAGTCCCCTCCCAGTAGATAATGTCGAAACTTTTGGAGAACATATAACATAGAAAGTCCTTCTATTTTGGTAGTAGTATAGTAATTTCATGTTATTGAAATTTTCATACTAGCAAATGCAATAGGGTGATCAATAGAACCCTCTCATGTTTGTGTAAGTACAAATCCAAGCATGATAGGTGACGTGTCAACATATACATGAAATTATTTTCTCCAGTCTGGAAATATCAATATAGGTTTTGTAACCATCTTATTTTTAAGAAAATTCAAACTCTCTTGAAATTTCTCATTCCATTGAAAATTGACATCTTTCTTCAACAATTTTTCCATAGGAATTGTAACCTATGCATATCCACTAATGAATTTTCTATAAAATCCCATGTGTACCAAGGTACTTATCAATTGTTTGATTATTGAGGGTGTTGGTAGGGTTACAATAATTGTGATCTTGGAAGGATCAATTAGTATTCCATCTCAACAAACTGCATGAACCAGAAAGATTCCAAAAGTGGCACAGAAAATGCACTTGTTTAAATTAAGTGAAATCTAAAATTGTCTACATCGGTCGAGCATAATTCTGAGATTAACAATGTGATCACTTACATATCCATATATCATCCAGTCATCAAAGTATACTTCAATAAATTTATGGATGAAATATTTAAAAGAAGCTATGAATATTCTAGAAAAATGGTAGGAGCATTCCTCAGGCCAAAAGGAATTACCGTGTACTAGAAGCATCGACATTCTATCATAAAGGTCATTTTATACCGATCTTGCTTTGCAATATGGATCTGACGGTAACCATAGAATCCATCAGTAAATGCATATCCTTATTTTTGAGAATTGATTCATAGTAGGATCTAGAAGCTAAAGAATCCTCACAATTTGAGATTACACACAATTATTCACAAAAACAGTAGAAAGAGTAAAATTAACACATAGAAATGTAGTCAATAACAAATTTTATTATGATTGTCCAAAATGTAAATATTTATGGATAAGGTTTATTTACATTAGGGATAAATATTTATCCTTCGGAGGCAATCTGGATGCATACATGTGTCAGGCTAGGATTTGACCTCAAAACCCCCCTAGGTGGACCAATAAGCTCCCAAACCATCCCAAACAGACACGAATGGCTACGTTCATTTGTATGGATCATGGCAGGACATAAATGAGGATAGAACAGGCATGCATGAGTGGGAGTGGCTCTAGGCATCAATAAATTGCCAAGGAGAGAAAAAAACCACAAAATACATGCACTAGTGCCTCTAGTCAAATAGTTTCCCCATTTTAAGGGATGGGGAGAACACCAAGGTCTGATGTGTGATTAATGAGGGTGCATGTGTATTCATAATGATAAAATAGAGTGCATGGGTGCAATTATGGGTCCAAAACACCCAAAACACTAAGGTTAACCAATATAACCTATAGTCCATATAACTAACGTACAGAGGAAATCCTCATGGGAACAAAACCTCCCCTCTAAAATGCACATGGAGAAAAATATGAAAGTGAATATCAGCCATAACCATGTGTAACCCACTCCAATAAGGGATCTCAAATAATAGAATCTCTTCTTTGTAAAGCTCTTGGTGAAGATGTCAATAGTTTGCTCTGCAGATGTGAAATACTGCAATGATATCACCCGCTCATGCACCAAGATCCTGATGTAGTGCATGTGTATCTCAATGTGCTTGGTCCTCTGTCTCTGCACTAGATAATTAGAAACATTTATTTCACTTTTATTTTCACACCAAGTGACTGTGGGTGAATCAAATGCAAATCCAAGTTCCCCAAGAATACCTTGCAACTGCACGCATTGTGTAGTTATGTTCACTGCTCCTATGTACTCGACCTTAGATGAAAAGAGGGATATGGTGTGATTTTTATTGCTTTAAAAGAATATTGGACCATATTAAAGCATGAATACATAACCTAAAGTTGAATTTCTGTCAACAGAATTTCCATCCCAATTAGAGTAAGTAAATCCAACTTGTTATAGTGGAGAACCAACAACATAGTGTACCCTGAAGTGTTTGGTTCCTTGCACATAATGAAAGATTATTTTTTCAACCTTATAATGGATCTCATAAGGCTCATTCATATATATATATATAAAAGTACAACATATTCCAAATGAGGTCAAGAGTGTGTAAGACACAACAAACTCCCAACTAGTTTTATGTACAATGTGTTGTCCATCAGTGGAGATGCACCAAAATCGCCTAGTTTTATTCCTGAGAGAAATGGGCACTTGGGTGACTTACATTCAGAAATTTTTAAATTAAATAATATTTTCTCAACAAATTTTGGGTGGCTGACCTTAATCCCTGCTTCAGATTGCTCAATATCTAATCCAATAAATTGTCTCAATAATCCAAGGTTAGTCATGGATAATTCACTGTGCAAAGAAGACTTAATTGATCCAATTTCTTTAGTGCGCCTCCCTGTAATCAAAAGGTATTCAAAATATGGTACTAGAACCTGAAATAAATCACCAAATTTCTTCAAATACACATTAGGATCATATTTACATCTTTTAAATCCAAGTGATAGCATAAAAATGTCCACCTTGGCATACCAAGCCTTGAGGGATTGCTTGAGTCCATAGAGAGTTTTCTTTGACCTGAAAACAAGTGAAGGATAATAAATAAAAAATGTAGGTTGTTGCATATATATATCCTCATGAATGCCACCATGAATAAATTTACTCATCACATCCATGTGGTGAACCTCCCAGCACTTAGATGCAACAATGGTTAAAGCTATCCTAATAGAGTCCGTCTTTGCAACCAATTAAAATGTCTCTGTATATTCCACTCCTTGGACTTGAGATAAGCCTTTGGAAACAAAAATGGCCTTATAATTTATATCAGAACCATCAGTAGACAATTTTTTCCTGTAGACACACTTACATTGCACTAGTTTCCTCTTGGAGGGCAAGGGAACAAATTCCCAAGTCTCATTGTCTTGCAATGACTTGAAATCTTCTTGCATGGATTCTTTCAAACTTGGGTAAAGTGATTATTACTAATATGTATAAGGATCATACCCAAACATAATGAATAATCTCTCATAAATATTCAATTCACAAGTATAGAAGGCATTGTGAAATTGACTTCTAGTCTTCCTAGAGTCTAGTGGATCTCCAGCAAGATCCCCAACTGCTTGAATGGTTTTCTCAGCCAAATTGGGATGAATGGGTGAGTAATGATATTATGTCATGTCATAATCATCATCAATATCAGAGTCATAAAAATTATAGGAAGGATCATCACTTACATCATCATGGAGTGGAGTATTTGAGCATTCCCCTTGAGTTAGTTCAATCTCCTGCATGGGCTCTTCTTCAAACTGTACACTCCTTTCAATGAATGTTTTATCAGATGAGGGATCAAATAGATTGTATCCCTTTTCATATTCATCAAATCCAACCATAAATAACTCCTTTCTTTGTGGTTGTAAGCTATTTCTCTTCTCAGGAGGAATCCTAGCCCAATCCTTTAAGCCAAAAACCCTAGAATGAGAAACATTGGGCTTGTGACCACTCCAAGCCTCATATGGAGTGTTGCCATCCAATGATCTATGTGGAGATATATTTTGAACATATTCATCACATTTTATAGCTTCAACTCATATATTAGTATTCAAATCCTTTTCTTCCATCATACATGTTTCCATCTCCTTGAAAACTATGTTCTTGCACTCTGCATTACATTATGTTGTGGTGTGTAGGGCACAAAATGAATCATTTGGATGCCACATACTAAAAAATATGCTGCAAATTATTTTTGACATACTCCTTACCATTTTCGGTCCTAAGAACCTTAATCTTGTTCCCACGTGCATTCTCAACTATTGCTTTGTACACTTTGAAAGTCTAAAAAACCTTATATTTTATCTTGAGAAAATACACCCAGCAGTACCTTGAGAAATCATCTATGAAATTGAAAACATACATTGAATTCCCAAATGAGGGTGTGGGAAAAGGCAATATGAGATATGAATGGATTAGATCAAGAACTTGGACAACCCTACATTCCTTTCCTTTCTCATTTTTGTGCTCAACATGTTTTCCCACTACACACCCTTTGCATGCGCCATTGGAAAAGTTGATTGTAGGAATCCCTTTAACCATGATTTCCTTGATTAGTGATTGGAGGTACCTATAGTTTAGATGACCATGTCTTCCATGCCAAAAATTTCTTGTCTCATTGGCATGTGACAGAACCGCATTCTCTTGTGAGTATGGAAGGAAGTGAGATAATTTGTACATTCTCGAATCATGGTCAGAAAAACCCACTGCAAAGACTTGGCCTATAGATACTTCTGATATATACACATCATTTCAAGTAAATTCTACTCTCTTGGTTGTACTAGTGTGTGTAATTTGATAGACATAGATTAGGTTCACTGCTATATCAGGCACAAACAACACATTGTTAAGTACCCATTTTCAAGATCAATCAATGACAATCCATTTGGATTGGATTTATGAATCATCACCCATAAGGATGGATGGAACACTATAAAGATGTAATTCCAAGAAGGAATAACGCATGGAGGCCATGTTCCTGGAGGCACCTAAATCTATGATGAAGGAAGAATAGCTTGAAGATCCAGCAACCAAAGCATGGGAGCTTTCCTTGTTGTATGAGATTAAACCTCCCTCTTTCTTCATTGTGCCTTTTGACAGTGGGATTTTGTTCTTCTAAAGTAGTTTTTCCATCTTGTCAATATTTTTCTTCATTAAAGCACTCTTTTGGATGCCACCCTTTGTGACAATAAGTGCATTTTTTTTTCTCTTATTACTTCTTTTCTTTGTCCTTGCTCAGATTCGAAACCCCATATGAATATTTGAGCTTCTCATGCTTCTTCTTCTCTTGATACCTTGAATCTATAGACTTCTTCTTTCCTTTGGATGGATTCAAAGATCTTGTAGCAAAGTATTGATACTTTATGGATTTGATTGTACCCATTTGCACTAGGTTGTCTTTATCTTAAGTCATTGACTCCATGAAGTCTTCCAGTGATGGAATCCTCCAATTTTGAGCTGTGAGCTTACTAGAGTGGAATGTTCACACAAACACTGAATACTTTGGCCCTAGATTCAAAAGAATGTACAACATTAGATGCTCCTATTTATTTTCAATGCCACATTGTTTTAGTTGAAGCACCAACGTGAACTTAGTGAAGAATTCTTGGATCATCTCAAATTGAGTTGGGCTCAATAATATCAACTCAATTTCAAGTTGGTGGCATATCATCTCATTGGTATTCCCAAAAAATTATTGGGTGTTGACTGACTGCCAACATGGAAGAGAAGGTCCCTCAAAATGTTGAGACAAATCATCATGAATTCCTCATCTAGTCTATTGAGCTCATTCTCAGCCCCCATGGTGAATCTATACAGGCATTTTAGCCTCAACTGAATCACCATTTCATCCTTCCATTAAAAATAGTTGAATGTGTTAGAATAATCAAACCCATAGTTACACTTAGGAGACATTAATGTTTCAATTTCATCTTATTCCTATATTCCATACTATGCTAGTTGGCATCGAGTTGCACCCAAAAGTCAAAAAATGATAAAAATGTATAAGGGAGCTCTTTAGAAACATCCTAGAATTATTCTGACAACTTTCCTATCATTCCATAATAGTAAAAGCACATTTTTGGTTTTCCCTTAGTTGCTTTTCTTTTCAACAGTTTTAAGGAAAAAACAAAAAGCCAGTCATGGAGTAATTGCCTTGTTTTTTTCCCAACTTATACTACTAATTTTTTTCCATAAAAAGCACGGATATGATATATTTCCATCACTTATCATATGATACATCTCAGTCATCCAATTCATGATCATCTTGATAGATTAGGAAAGTGATTTATGCACCTATGGTGGCTTTTGACTAGTTTAGTAAGCTTGGTTTTTGTCCAATTCAAATAGCATCCTTATTATTTCAAATATATGATATAATTATATATTGGGATAGACTATTAATTTATGATGTTGGATGATGCACACTTATTCAAGAGAATTTTGTTTTATGCTCCATATTCAGTCTCCTTTTTGTGGAATATTTCATGTTTGACTAGTAATTTTATTGTTCTACAGCTTAGGATTAATTTCTACATGATATGAGAGCCTTTGTAGTTTGATTTATCTCCTTCCAAATTTCTATTTCAGGTTCAATATCACTAATGGGAGCGCATTCTACTGGTTGAAGGGCGCAACTGTTGAGATATGGATCAATCTCACAGGATCATCTTGAATCCATTCAATTGTTTCAAATGGAAAGCTGAGATGGATATTTTTTCGAGGAGTTAAGGCCTCTTTAGGGTGACCATGAAAACTGAGGCTGATCCCAATGTAGCAGTAGAGAAAATTAAAGGGAAAAAAAGGAGGGATGAGGCCTATGGTATCTTATGTCTGAGCATTTCAAGAGACATCCTTTTCCATCTTGATGAATTGACATTGCCAAAGGAAGTTTGGGAGAATATTGAGACTCTATTTGGAAATAAATATGAAATGAGGGTACATCAACTCAAGAATGAGTTGATCTCATTGAGTCCCAGTAGCTTTGTATCCTTGTAAGTCTACTTTTCCAATTTTAAGGCCCTTGTTCTACAATTAAAATAGTGTGGAATTGAAAAGAAGGATGAGAAAATAGTCTTGGAAATACTTTTGAAGTTTGGTCCTCACTACTCTGTGTTTTTTTGACCTTCCACACCACCAAATTGACAGGATGAGATTGGAATATTCCTAATCTTATTGACTTCATGGAATCCCTTACTTAGGAGAAATACAAATTGGTAATGATGGGCACCATCAAACCTTCCAAATACCAAGCTTTGGTTGCTAGAGATTCGTGGTTGGATTCAAAGGGAAAGAAGAAATCCAATCCAAATAAGCCACCATAATAAAAGAGAGACAAGTCCAAGTCTCAAGAAGAGCGCTTGGGCTCTAAGAAGAACTTCCAGAAGAAGAAGAATAAAGGTGAAATGAGCAAGTGCATATAGTGTAATAAGGGCTATCATCCTGAGATCTCTTGTATGAAGAAGAAAATTAACATGTTGACTCAAATTCTAGAGAAGAACAACATCTCTCTTCTTGAATGAGAAAAGAAGAGGGAAGGAGGATCAAATTCAAATGACAAGTTGAGAGTTCATGACTTGTTTTCCATCATTTCAATATCATATACTTTCATCATCGATTCTAGAGCTTCAAGGCACATGGTTTTGACAAGGGAGACTTTATCCTCTCTTGATGATTCAAAAGGTCAACAAATTGTTTTGGGAGATGAATATATAACTAATAGTAAGGTGATGGGTAGGATTGATCTTAACCATGGTTCTTTCAATGATGTGTTGTATGTCCCAGGTCTTGCTTCTAACCTCTTGTTAATGTATCAGATGACCCACACTAGGTCTCCTAAGAAGGTTTTATTCTCTCCAAATGAAGTGGAAATCTTAGACATTTCGAATGGTAGATTCATAGCTAAAGGTGTTGTAGATCACAGTTCAAAAGTGTACAAGTTTTCCCATTTCCTACCCTTCTCTAACCCCTCTTCTATTCTCACTCATGCTAATGAACCAAGCAATATTTGGCATGAGATATTTTTCCATATAAATTACAAGTATCTTTCATATTTGAGTGACAAAGACATGGTCATAGGGTTACCAAATATCAAGTTTTCTAAAGGAGTTTTCCAAGGATGCATCCTAGGAAAACACCCAGAGCATAAGTATGAGAGAGTGAGTCATGAGAGAACCTATGCACCCCTTGATTTAATCGACAATAACATTGTCGGTCCATTCCATAATATTTTTATGAGTTAATACAAATATTTCCTAACCTTCATAGATGACTTTTCCAGGTATTGTTGCGTTTACTTCCTAAAGCATAAGTCTGAATTTTTTGACCTCTTCAAGGTATTTCAAGCCTTGGTTGAGAACCAGTATGGGAAGAAACTAAACATCCTCATATATGATAATGGTGGAGAGTATTTCAAGTCTGATTTCATCCATTATTGTGAAGATGAAGGTATCCATATGCATCATTCTATTCCCTACACACCTCAGCAAAATGGTGTTGTTGAGAGGAAGAATAGATCACTCAAGGAGATGGCAACTTGCATGATGGAGTCAAACAATTTTTTATGAAATTTTTGGGATGAAGCTATAAAATGTGCATCCTATATCCAAAATAGGGTTCCACACAAGAAACTGGATGGCATCACTTCTTTTGAATCTTGGAGTGGGCGCAAGTCAGATGTGACCCATTTCAAGATTTTTGGCTCAAGAGCTTGAGCTAGAACTCCAACTGAAAAAAGGAAACTTTTTCAAACCTAAAGTAAAGAGTGCCTATTTGTTAGGTATTCTGAAGGTTCCAAATGGTATAAGCTGATCAACTTGAACACTCAAAAATCATTCATTGAAAGGAGTGTTCAATTTGAAGAAGAGCTTATGCCAGCTAGAGAAATTGGAGTGTCGTATTCATCACCGCCACCATTGAATGTAAGTAGAGAAGCTAAAAAGTTTGATGATTCGGATATGTCTAATAATGATGATTTAATTTCATATCATAATAGTCCTACAAGACCAAAATGGACAGCAAGGAGCATTCATGCAGTTGGGGAACTAGTTGGGAATCCTAGTGACACTAGGAGGACTAGATTTCAATTTATTTCAAATTTCCCTGGTGACACGTATGAATATGCATCATATGATCCAAGATGCAAAAAATCCATGAAGGAAGAATATAGCTCACTCTAGAAGAATGACACATGGGAACTAGTCAATCTCCCCCAAGGGAGAAATATATTCAAGTGTAAGTGGGTTTATAAAACCAAGTTTGCTGCTGATGGTTCACCTTTGAAATATATGGAAAGATTGGTATCCAAGGGATACTCATAATTTCAAGGTATTTATTACAATGAGACTTCTGCACTAATGGAAAATATGGACTCCATAAATCTAGCTTTGGCCATTGCAACTTCAAGGAAATGGGAGGTGCATCACATGGATGTGAAGTGTGCCTTTCTACATGGAGATATGAAATAATATATTTATGTCCATCACCCTTAATATTTTGTGTCTAATCCATCTCTTTCATGCATGCTAAATAAATCATTGTATGGACTACAGCAAGCCCCTAAGGCTTGGTATGCCAAAATTGATGGATTTTTTCTATCACATAACTTTGTTTGATGCAAGTTTGATTTTAATGTCTATTTGAAGCTGATACATGGTTATTTAATGATTATTGTATTGTATGTGTATGGATTATTGATAACAGGTAGTTCCATGAAAGATCTTGTCTCCTTGAAGAATGCACTGAACCATGCCTTCTCCATGACAGATTCAGGATTGTTGAGTCAATTCTTGGGCTCAAAATTTCTCAATCATCCCATGGGATCAAGGTACATTAGTCCAAGTATGCTTCATATATGCTAAAAAATTTCAGCATGAAGGATTGAAAGCCAAGAAAGACTCCATTCCTCTCTAGGGTTAATCTTGAAGAAGCAAGTTCGACTCGTTTAGAAAATAATACACTATATAGGTAGTTGATTGAGCGTTTGATTTTTTGACTAATAATGGACCTGATATATCTTATGCAGTGAGTGTGTCTTCTAGACACATGGAAAAGCCTCATGAAATCCATTGGAGGAAAGCCAAGATAATTCTAAACTTTGTTCAAGGAACAAGAACTCATGGGATTTTTTATGCTGCAAAATATGACTTAGACTAGTTGTATTTACTAATAGTGATTGGGCTGGTGATAAAAATGATATAAATTATAATTGAGGATTTTTTATTATTCTTGAATATGGACCAATCATTTGGTCAATTAAAAAGTAGAGTGTCATTGCACTCTCAATCTACAAATGCATAGTATAGAGGAGTTGTGGATGCAACTGCTCAATGTTTGTGGTTACAAGGAATAATTGGAGAGAGTGGGATTGAATCAGAGGATTCCATCCAAAATCATGGATCTGATATATTTCCATCACTTATCAGCTGGTACATCTCACTCAGCCAATTCGTGAGCATATTTATAGATTAGGAAAGTGATTTATGCACCTATGGGAGATTTTGACTAGTTTAGTAAGCCTTGTTTTTGTCCAATTCAAACAGAATCCTTATGATTTCAAATCTAGGATGTAATTATATATTTGGAAAACCTATTACTTTATTAGTTTGGATTATGTACACTTTAGCAATATAATTTTTTGTTATGCTCCATATATAGTCTCATTTTTGTGGAATATTACATGTTTGACTAGTAAGTTTGTGAGTGTAATTGTTCTACTACTTGGGATTAATTTAAAAATAATGGGTAAGTATTACATGATTCCTCTGCATTTGTTCTTGTGCACTGAGTGACAAAAAATTGTGCCTGCAATATAAACACTCGAATTTTTCCGAAAAATTCCCTAAACAATAACTCAAATGATCTAGTTTTTATTTTCATCTCCAAACATATATGATATCATGTGATAATTGATTCATTGTAGGATATATGAGCTAAGGGAATCCACACAATTTGAGATTACACACAATTATGCACAAAAACAATATAAATGGTGAAATTAACACATTGAAATGTAGTCAATAACAAATTTTATTATGACTGTCTAACATGTAAATATGTATGGATCAGTTTTATATTATATCAGGGATAAATTGTTATCCTTTTGAGGAAATTTGGATGCATACATTTTTCAGACTAGGATTTGTCCTCAAAAACCCCCTAGGTGGACCAATGAGCTCCCAAACCATCCCACAACCATCCCAAACGGTCATGTGGACGTGGCTAGAGCATGTTAGGATATAAATAAGGCTATTATAGGAGTGTTTGAGTGCATGAGCAAGTGAGAGTGGCTCTAGGAAGCAATAAATAACCAAGGAGAGCCAAAAGTAACCAAATACATGCACTAGCAGCTCTTGTCAAACATTTCCCTATTTTAAGGGATGGGGAGCACACCAAGGTATGATTTGTCATTAATTAGAGTGCATGGGTAGTTATAATGATCACAAGAGAGTGAATGGGTGCAATTATGAGTCCAAAACACCCAATAGACCAAGGTTGATGGATATAACCTAGTTTTGGACCATATAACAAAGCATAAGACTAATGAAAATGTGTCCTAGGTGTATGACCATGGTACTAAGTTGGATTAATGCTCTAACATTCTTGTCCTTCAATTCCCTCCAACACTTCATCTATAAAGGGGGTTGGAAATTGATCATGCAGGAAGGCATCATTCAACTTCCTCAGGTCGACACAGATACGGACTTCACCAGTTTTCTTGCCTTGCACTAGCATAGGACTAATCCATTCATATCCTCCTACAAACAAACATAGTAAAATGAAAATTCATTTCTTAACAATATTGAGCACATGATAATATTTTAAGTTCCATGAAAAATAATGAAACATTACTCTATGAATAGTTTAAACTCTTTTTCTATATTATTTTTAATATAAAATACACATATTGAATTCAAATAATTGAATGTAATTCAGAATACATACAAAAAATACATTGCTAAAAAGAAGAATATGATGTTGGATTGTGTTTTTTCCTACACTTGAAAGTAGTCATCAAATATGTTCCTAAAACCCACCCCATAATATTAAAGAAATCCATCTATAGGAGCTAGATGTTGTACTTGTCTTGTAAAAATGATGTGTCACATTAATTCAGTATAAGAGAAGAAAAAGTAAGAAAGAAATGAAACAAGAGACCAATTGAATAAATCATGTCCCTACAATAAAAATACTATGGAATGAAATCTATCAATAGCTCGCACTTTTTCCCAATAGAAAAATATTTTGTAATGCCAACATATATACTTCTCTATAATTGCAGTCCACAAAACATTTACAAAATCATTATTTAAATTAAATGGACCACATTGAAAACAATTTCTAATGAGGTTATCAAAAGCCTCAAATAAGGGATACAAATTTGGCAAACAATGTTAAACAAAAGAAACAAAAACGATGGGAGGTTTCAGCTTTCTTGCCACAAAGATGCATGGCGAAAATACAAGAAAATGAATAAAATCATGCTGATCATACACATTAAAGGACCTATATAAAGAAAATCAGAATCAACAAATAGGAAATGTATAATTATAAACCATTAGGAACATAAATGCAACAGCTGTCCATTTTCAAAACAACATTCTCAAATTCTCTCCACTGCAAGTTCATGAGTCAATAGTTGGACGGGTGCACGAGGGGCATGTGGCAAGCCCTAAGGGTGCCCATGCTTCCACCTCAACAATCCCTGCAAGGATGATAAATAGGGAGCAGGATCCTCCCACAAATGATCATTCAGACATAATCATGAGTACAAGCTCCCATGCTCTGAAGCACAGAGCGAATGTTGGGAATGAGTACAAGCTAGAGTGCATGGGAAATCTACTTGCCACCCTATGCAATGATGAAAACCACTGCATGTGATGGTATGATGAGGAGTTGGCTCCTCATTTCGCAAGGTGGTATAATGGTGACGCAACCTATAAAATAAAGAAGCTCCCTGGCGACATTCTCAAGTCAAATTTGTTTTGAGAATGGTTATTTCTTAAAAAAATTCATTATGGGGGAGGAACTTTGGTTCACCTCCTGTTAAGAATTGGTTTCCTGTGTCTTTGTTCCCATCCCATCTTGTAGGCTAACAATTAGTATCTCTATGGGGACAGGGTCTTGGTGTGCTCTGTAAGGGGAAACTCTTCCCTATGGGTGTTTTGATATTCTCTCGGGGTTTTAAACCCACCCACAGTGGGTTTTGGTATGCCTATCATGAATTGTAGCTTGATATTGATGAGTTTTGGCCCTCTCCCTACAATAATATCCTCACCTCTATTCTCTATGCACTTAACCAAAATTAACCTTTGCTCCTCTTCTGGCTCGGCTATGCCCATTCTTTGAAACTCAAATTCAGTATGCATCCATAGAAGCAAACTTATTATAGGAAAAACCCCCATTAGAGGAAATTTCAACTCAAAATGGGCCTTTTAACACTAATTCAAATTCCATGTCATCATGGGCTAGCCAATGAAATTGTTTTAAATTTGAAATACCGTATAGGTATTAAACAATTTTTAATATAAATTTGGGGATAGGTATCATAAAAAAACTACTTTTTGTGTTCATATTTTGACATATATTCATGTATTTTCACTCAAATTTTTATTAGGAGAACTCCCTAGATACGAAATTAAATTCTGCATCCAATGAGTACCCACTTGACATACTTTTGACGGATGCCATCATCATGTTTTTCAGGTATTTCTTATTTTTTGGGGTAGATGGGTCCATCAAAAGTATGTTGAGTGGGTACTAGTCGGATGTGGAATTTAATTTCTCATCCAATGAGCTGTCCTTATCAAAATTTGAGTAAAATTAGAGGGAGATATGTCGAAAATATGAACAAAAAAAGTATTTTTTTTATTTTCTTCCTCCAAAATTAATACCTCCTAAGCAAATGCATGAACCTCCTTTCATTCCTAAATTCCTCTTTTATGTATATAACTCAATTTATTTATTAATTCCTCTTTATTTTGCATGGGTGACATGTGGCCTCCATGCACTTTAATCTTACTAATCTTACTAATCTTACTTAATTATTTTTAATTGAGTTTTACTCAAAATGCTGATTTGTAACTTTTCTCTTTATTTTCTCTAATTTAATAAATATGTATTTATTAATGTATTCTTAAAAAATGACTATGCTATGTTAACTAATTATTCCTCATTTTCTTTTGGGGTGTTAGACTAGTCTTGAAGATAATACTTCTTTTCAAGGAAAACTACATGTTTTGGTCCTACCCTAACCCAACTAATTTGGGATAATTAGGAGTTATTAAATAACTATATAATGCCATGTTCATTGAATAATACCCATCAAAAATTTAGTGGATAAATGTTGAATGTAACACAATCATCAATGTTAAATAATGCTCACTATGTTGTTAGGTTTTATCTAGTAAGAAATTATTTTAAGATATAGGGATCTATGTGATGTTTTGGTAATGATTTTATTGGATCTCTACTCAAAGGAAAATAACCCCTCAAATATGCTTATGAAAATTTCTCTAGCTTCTAGTATTGTAAATACAATGGTTATACTTTGTAAGTATGATTTCATTGTCTCTTTTATTTACTTTTCTACGCTTATATTTCTTTGAATAATTTTCATGTTCTATATCATTTTGAGGATTGTGAAGAAACCTCTAGTACCTCTACATTTTACTGTAGCATTTCTTGAATAATTCTTGAAAACTTCTAAGTTTGCTTCATAACAATACGTATATATGTCACTAGATTCAAGTAAATTTAAGGTTTCTATTGATTCATTTCCTACTCTATTAAGAGTATTAACTTGAGGGACTACACAAGCCTACTATCTTGATATTATTCACAAAACATTACAACATCACCACCTCAATCATATGAGGATATTCGTAGGAAATCACAAGCCTATTGTCTTGATATTACAAGACAGGAGAATGACTCTCGATGCTATAATATGAACATTTGGGTATGTGGCAATAGGTACAGGGTATCGTTAAGATACATTTTGTCAGAATATTTGGGCACTATAGGAAAAATAAATTTCTCTTCTATTGAAATTTAAACGTTATGTTACTTACTATTAGGAAATCGATATTTTGTTTTGTTAAATTTTAACAATTGTTCTTCTAATATAATGCAGGGGAATGGTTTTATTGGATTGAAATGATTTAACAAAGCCCTATAATTTTTTTCAGCACGTGAGTGGGTAACATGGTCTTAAGTTGGTTTTGCTGCTTGTTTTCTACTTCACCATTTTTGACAACTATTGTAGGATTAGTGGAGTTTCCAATCATGTTATTTTTGGTGTAGGTGATTACAGCCCCAAGAAGAAATTTAACTGCAATAACTATGGAAGCATACAAAAAAATTGTCCTATTTTCTCTCATTCAGACTTGTCAGGTTAGTTCTTCACTTCTTAGTTGTGTTAATGTTAATATATAGCATGCTGGTATGAACTATTTTTTTATGTCTATAATTCTGTGTTGAAGTGTGCTAAGAAAATGATTTTCAATTCAAATAAAAGGAAGTGTGTTGAACAAACCATGTTCCATTCAAATTCAAACCCACATTTTTGGTAGTGTGAAAGATGGATGTCATTCTTTCATATAGAAACAAAGGCGGGAAGACAAATCAGTTATCCACCTTACTTGAGTAGGTTCTATAAAGACAAATAATATCAAATGAAAATGAACTAGTGAGCTTGTGGAACATAGTAAAAATATGTCATTATAGCAATATTGGTTCTTGTAAATGATCTATACGATGTTAGCTTGTGGAAATTTTGCCAGAACATGTTAACAGATGCTCTTGATCTATTCATTCTTCCTTCATTTTTTTCTTTTATAGCTGACTTTTGTTTTTTTTAAATTTATTACATGTTCCAGCATTCCCAAAATATACACCTGCTGTTGTCCAAAGAAATTTGAAATCTTGCACTCAGGTATTATGCAATCATTGTTGTACAACAGACCTAATTTAGGTTTTGTTTAAATATTCCAATAATTAAAATTTGTTAATTTACTTTTTTCACTGATTTGTGAAATGTGTTTTTGTCTTGGTTTGATTAATTGTCTATCACATGTTTAATTCTGGTAGGACCTCATTATTAATGTTAAAATCTAGAAAATTAACTTGTATTCAATTGGCGTCTTCCATCCGCCTATGCAATTATTGAGTACAGTGATGTAAAGAGCAAGGTTATGAGAACTAGAACCAGAATCAGTTGAGGGTCACATCCGAACTAGAACAGAACTTGTTGGAGAACTAGGTTGGAGAAACATCATCAAAATAATATACATGATGATATCATGGATAGTATAACAATCACAACATAAACCTAGACCCCACTGGGACTAATGCACATCTACTAGTTGGGCCTTGGCCTTGATCTCTGCACTAGGAATATTTACAATGCAACATAGGGTCATTACAACTCATTTCACACGGCTTGATTCCACTCTCATAAACCACATAATACAATTATTGTATGATTTATTCATTATAATTCAAGGTTAAAACTTGGGTGTTACATCAAATTATTAGTTATGGAACATGGATGGCTAATAGTAAATTAGTAGTGCTATTGTGATTCTTGAATGGTTTTGATATGTGACTATTTTTTAAATTATATATATATATATATATATATATATATATATATTGTATTTTCTATTTCCCCACCTTGTCTCAATCCTGGCTCTAGAGCCAGATATTTCTCTGTATCCTGGTGACATAGGAAATAATATGCATACCTCAAACATAAAAGCATCATACTAATCTTCATAACATCATTGCTATCCTCCAATCATCAAAATTTGTTTTCCACAAAATAAGTAGTGCTTTCATGCAATGAACAGCAATGGATTCTTCTAATTATATCCACAGTCAAACTATGTCAAAATCAGTTCTCTATAGTATCTTTTTCTCCTAAAAAGCAGATGTCCAAGAGTAGAACATTCTATTTCCAATGATAACAAGAGAAGATCCTCCATATTGACAACAGTTTGATGCATAAATATGTGATATTTTCCCCAAAAATAAGAGCATCCAAACAAGAAAATGGTTGCATTCCTTATCATGTTGAAACAACAATATCCAAACATCAAATGGCAGAGCTAGTCTAGAGCTGAATCAGTGATCTTTCTTAAAAATAATTGTGCCAATTTAATGTCCATAAATTCTCCTCCAATATTTTTTAGCACTTGACCTAAATTTGGGTTAAGTTTAACCTCATAAGTCATGCATGCACTTCCATTTATCTATTGAATTAATTCCTTTTGACCTACTAAATTGGCCCTGATGAAGTGCAAATTGGACAAAAGCACTTTATTTAGACCTATTGAGAGCTTATTTTGGCAATATTCATGAATAACACTATCAAAAGCATTCTAATAAATAGTTTTTTTCTCTATTAAATATCTACACACAATGGCACTATACCTTTTTAAATAGCATTTTCTAAAAGTTGAAAGATCTAAAACTTGATTTGTCTAAAAATAACAATATGCCAAAAATAACAACATCTCTTTTGTGAAATTTCTCTAGCAACCTTGCCAATCCTGAATGTTCACTAATCAGCCTCATGTAAATGATCTGAGCTGGCCATGGTACTATGCAATCTGCATACCTTGATCTAATGACATCTGAGCTAAAAGCTCTCATGCAATAATCTCGTTTTGCAGTTCCTATTCCCATATTTTCTCTTTTAAAGTTTTTTTTATTGAAATTTGACTTCAGACTTCAGTGTGTATATAGATGGATTATAGTGATGTGGTTAACGATCCCATTAACTAATTTTTGGATTCCAGTACACAATAATTGAACCATTATTTCTTTCTTTCTGGTCATTCAAATCTCATATTCTCTATTGTGATTGTGATTTAGTTTGTTGTTAATATATATTTTTGGGTTAAGAAAGTCAAGTATGTTCACTAATTTAGTTTGTTGGCTATATTGCAAAGAAGAATTCCCCTGAAGTACATACTAATGCTGTAGAAACTATTTGTACAATAACACATTTATCTCATTCCGCCCTGGCTTCAAAGCTTTCAAGCCCAAGGTTTGAAGTGAAACACATGATTTTGTAGGTAAAAATTGTCATTTTTAAAGTCTGTAACTATGTTGACCGAATTCCAGACTTAATAACTTGATAATCATAATTCTTCATTATTGAATGATGCAAAATTTGTTTGAATATCATCATTGTCAAGCAATAACGACTTCTTAAAGTCTGCTAGCTCAATGGCAGAGAACCTGCCTAATTATAGGCAAGAGGTTGGTGGTTTGATTCCTCTATTCCCTATCATAAATTTGAGACTACAAAAAGGACTAAATTCGCATATATATACAACTATTAATAGCTAATTTATCGTATCTTAGTCATATTTATCTTAGTCATTAATATGTTATCATCTAGTATTTTATTTAGTCATATATTTGGTCATTAATTGTTGCAATCAATGACTAAATCAATGACTAAGTCTGTGACTAAATTTGTGACTAAATCATTGACTATCGATAACTAAATCAATGACTAATAAGTCAAGATATTAATGACTATGTGAAATACAACTAAGTTAGTCAAGCTATAAGATAGTGGAAATTAGCTACTATTAGTCGTCGACTCAAAAATAATTGTTTATAGCCTGATTTTAGTAATTAATTTCTCATTTTGTACTAGTGGATTTTCCATTTAAAATTTTCAGTCAACCATAACTAGTCATGTACTTTGTATCCATTAGGTTTCAAAAAAAACCTAAGTATTTAAAACCATCTTGCAGATCGCATTTCCTGTAAGGGAGAATGGAAGTGATACTCTATAAAGAGTTTTTGTGCAACTTATAACGATAGAAGCTAGAATTATTCACACTTACTTTCATTATTGATGCATTACAAAATAAATTTCTTATCTCTATATAGCATCTCCATTCCTCAATAGATTCAATGCCAAATATTAAAACATCGTGAACAAAAACCATATGAATAATAAAGAAAAAAAGCATCATGTACCCTAGAAATATTGTTCTCCCTGTGAACAAATGAAAAAATGTGTTTCTCAATGAGACTCTCCCCCCAATGCTCTACTGTAGGAGAATTAAATTCTGAATTTTGAATGAATTTACCATTTATGTTCCCAATTTAATCCTCGAGACTTGAATAAACCCCCAAATCCCCATAAGATAACATATGATCTAAATATTTTTCAGCTAAAAGTTAAAAAAACTAACTATTCTTGTGTAACATCTTCATAATGAATGAGAGAATCATATATTTTCTTACCCAAAGAAATATACCCATCCAAAATCGGGGAGAAACACGTCAAAAATTCCAAGCCATGATTTGAAGTTAGAGGGGAATCATTAGCATCTTAATCCTCTAAGTTGTTAATTTGATATGTTGTTACAACTTTATTTCTATATTCATTAGGGTTTAATATATTTTCACAATAAAAACATAAAGAGGATCTTTGAAAGAAACAAAATCACAAGGTACACAATAATTTATCCTGGGAAACCCATAAGGGGAAGAAAAACTAGCAAAAAATCCTCAATATAAATTACCATAGTACAATTCCCAAAGAACAAGATATCATGAGAGAGAGAGAGAGAGAGAGAGAGAGAGAGAGAGAGAAAACCCTAGAACAAGAGAAAAAACACTTCCCTTCCTCCTACTCTATCCTTCCTCTTTCTCTCTCTTGAGCAATTCTTGAGTGAGTGTGTTTGTAAATGAGGGAGGGGGCCCCTATTTATATGCATCACTTGACTAACCTTTTAACCTAAATGGGCCAACCTATCAAATGGAAAGGGATGACCTACCTAGGAAATATTAAAATAATATTATATTAATATCTTCTACGTACTATTGACCTGACTTACAACGAAGGATTTACCTAATCAATTCTACATGACCTTTTACATTAATGACATCTCCTAAAGTATATATAATAATAATAATGTAAAGTACAAGTATAATATTATTCAAAGTTACATTATTTCAACACTCCCCATTAATAAGAAGGGTATTTTCTTGATAACAACAACAATAGGTGTGGATTTACACAACATCATTGGAAGTAAGGAGGAGGAGGAATCATCAAGGACATCATTTGGAACATTATCTAGTACATATATAGATAATCAAAAGTTTTGAAAAACATCAATATCAGGAACTAGAACAACTTGTTGGAACATCATCATCTACAACACAAAGCTTGAACATCATCATCTACAACACGGAGTTGGAACATCATCATATGCAACATAGATTTGGAGCATAATCACCTACAACACAAAGCTCAAACATCATCATCTGCAGCATGAAGCTAGAGCATAATCATCATCATATTCAATACAGAACTGAAGTCTCATCATCATCACATCAACATAAAAACTATTACATCGACAACAATGATAGCACAATGCTGGTTCATTAGCATGAAGTTGGAATAACATCAACATCCACGTGATAGGTATAAAAACACATTAGAGGAAATTTCAATTTAAAATGGGCCTTCCAAAAATAATACAAATTCCATGTCATCATGTATTATCCAATCAAAATTCTTTAAAATTAAAAAAAGGAGCACCTCTTAAACAAATTTTTGAAATAAATTTGGGGATAGGTATCTAAAAAAAAACTACTTTTTTTGTTCGTATTTTCGACATATCTCCCTGTATGTTTACTCAAATTTCGATCAGGAGAGCTCATTGGATGTAGAATTAAATTACACATCCAACAAGTACCCACTTGGCATACTTTTGATGGGCCCCACTACCCTAAAAACAAGAAATACCTGAAAAAAGTTGATGACGACATCATGATCACGTTTTTTCAGGTATTTCTTGTTTTTTAGGTAGCAGGGCCCATCAAAAGTATGCTGAATGGGTACTGGTTGGATGCAAAATTTAATTCAGAATCCAACGAGCTCTCCCGATAAAAATTAGAGGAAAAAAAC
The DNA here is from genome assembly GCA_001517045.1 of Pseudotsuga menziesii. NCBI lineage: Eukaryota > Viridiplantae > Streptophyta > Pinopsida > Pinales > Pinaceae > Pseudotsuga > Pseudotsuga menziesii. Next base: position 351,045 of record LPNX010302245.1, read on the forward strand.
AGGGAGATATGTCAAAAATATGAACAAAAAAATAGTTTTTTATTTTCTTCCTCCAAAATTAATAAATATTATTTTATTATTTTAACTATTATTTTATTAATTTTTCTTAGGAAGCCCATTTTGAGTTGAAATTTCCTCTAATGTCATCATCAACATCTCAAGGCTGGAGCAACATCATCTATGGAAACAAAATGAGGTGGGTGTATCAACATCCAACATGACCCTTCCTTTCAGAATTACGGGATCATGGACAATACTTCCTTTTGGATTTACAATATTGAGTCCAACACATTTGCAATTCTCATACAGTGTTTCCTTTTGGGATTATGGGATCAATTCTTTACAAACCCACCAATAGTGATCACAGGTGACACATGCATGCAGAATTCGATCCTTACTTTTGGAATTATAGGATCAATTCCACCAACCAACATCTTAGATGATCCTTTATTTTGGAATTACGGGATCGTGTACACCAACCGACATCTTAGATGACCCTTCCTCTCAGAATTATGGAATCAAGTCTAAAGATCAACATTTAAGATGATCCTTCCTTTCATAATTATGGAATCAAGTCCAAAGATGATCGATCCCAACTAATCTACCAAATGTGATCAAGATACCACAGTATCATCAATACTACTCTCCCTTTCAAGGGAGGTCCTTACATATAGCACCAATATTGTCTCATAATTGCTCAGACTTCACACAAAATAGAGGCTTAGTCAACACATCTGCAACTTGCTCATCTATGCTCACATATTGGAGCTTTATATATCCCTTCTTCACCATGTGACAAATGTATAAATACCATATTTTTATGTGCTTTTTCTTATCATGGAACACAAGCTTCTTTGTCATCTTCATGCAACTTTTAGTATCACAGTGGAATCCATCTCTAGATCGAATAGATGTGATAACAACTTCTGAATCCATATGGATTCACAACTAGTGGAACAAGTTGTAAGATATTCCACTTCTACAGTTGTAGTGGGGATTTCTCCCCTACTACATGCAAAAACACCAACCTTAGCTCATCTAGAGAATAAGGTAGAGTTCAATGATAAAAAAGAAATGATACAATGATAACAAATAATTTTTGGGGTTTTTTCAAATATATAAAACTAACTAATGCATAACAAACAAAAATACATTTTCTGAAAGTGGGCCACCGTAGCCATCCTTGGAAGTGGTTCCACAGCTCCACGATTTGGGTCTCTAGTCTCTTCCACAAATTGTTGTCAAATGGTGGAAATGGATCCAAATGGATATGGAGTGAACTCATGATGTTTCCAAATGGATAATGATGTTTTGGACCATTTTTAGTGGAAATACAATTTTGAAGGTCAAAACTAAGGAAATAATTGTGGGAATATGATGTATGATTATGGATTAGACCATAGAGATCTAGGTGAACAATTTTTTGTATTAACAGATTGCCCCCTAATGTGTAAGGGAAGGATCTCATCGTATGGCGGATATACATCATAAGATCATAGGAAAATGGTGACAATGATGGAGATACTAGAGAGGACCGCGGAGGAGTGGATATTCCTTGTTCGAAGTACATTGGATTTTGGTTTTGTATTACTTCTAAAAAATGGATGAGATGCATATAATGCTTGACATGTATATGGATGAGGAGGGAATACCCATGCTCCAAAAGTATAAATAATGGCGATCAAAGATCAAATAATGGGACCTGGTCAATACATATACAACCAATGACACATAATGGTGGCCTCAATGGGAGGCTGAATACATAAACTGATATGAAGAACTAATACATAGGAAAAATGTCATTCTCATAGAATGAAATATCATTTTCAAATGATGCTCTGCTGGATCTGGAAGTGTACACAATTGGATAGACTCAATGATTGAGAGTCGGGATCTCTACGGTACAATATGTAGCATTAATTACTAGAGATATATGGAAGCATGGTAGTGAGGAGCTTCTGAACACTTTCTCCAACACAACCCAAAAATCACAAAGGACATGAGACTGTATGGGTCCCACAAATAGACTCACCAATGTGTTAGATTCAGGTGACAACTAGGGTCTTCGACCAAATAATGAACGTGATAATACCTTGTACAAATCTCAATGGTGCAATGATGTAGCTGAATTCAAGAACGTAAGACACAACCAACTCGAAAGGCACTAATGACTCCTTTCAAGTGGTCCAAGGAAATCATCAATGAGGTGGATGAAACCAGGATACATGGACCTCTAGGTATATCTTATGGAATATATGTGTTGACCTTGAAAGAGGGGGAACTGCAACTAATAAGGAAATGATTTTTCCTTGATTATAAGCGCAAGGGGGACAACCAAAAATGTGGAAAAATAAGGGTACTAACACAAAGAATAGGGGAATGAGGGAAGGGGAGTACATGGGACTCAATATTCCTTTGTTCAATGTAAGATGACAAGGATGACTTGGCATGAAATAAAATTGACTCATGGGTAGGGATAATTTTAGGGGTGAATTTTAGCCCAGTGGGTTATTTTTCCATGTTTTTCTCCCAAAAAAGATTCACCATTTTGCATTTTCTGAAGCTCTGTTCACCCAATTTTGATGGGGTAAAAAATTTTCACCCTAAGAATTACCAAATTATTATATAAATGATATAAAATCCTTGGAAATTAAATCTTTTTTGAAAAATATCACCAACCATTTTATAGTTGGTGTTTTAAGAATTGATAATATTCGTCAACATTTATACACTTTTAAATAAGTATGGTTCCTTAAAATCATCCCTGCTCATGGGAAAGGGATGATAGCTGGGAAACCGGGAATATAATTGCAATGGGAAATACTAGGAGAGGTAACTGGAATAGTGATATCCAAGGTATCCAAGAGAGACTCATCGCAAAGTACTTTGAGAAAAGGAGACCTAATAGGAGAAAGCTGCCACAATGTTTTATGTGATGGATCCTAAAGACATCATTTGTTCCTTCTTCATAGTTTAAGGAGCACGAAGAAGGGATATAGGTATGCTCAATATGATATGATCTCATGGATTTTTACTAAGCCTGCGAAGGTAAATGCTCGATGGTGTTTTCATTTTTAGAGAGTCTGAAAACATGAAGAAGACTCCAATGTGGTCTCTTTTTTATATGTAGTCTCTTAAGCCCAAAAAATAATAAAAGTGTACAAACGAGAAATATCCCAACCTTAGGGGAAGAGAGACTCCTTTACCATAGGTAGTCCAATCAGGCCGGAAAAGGTTAAACCTATACTGATTGGACGGTCATTCAACCAATTTTATGAGAATGAATGAAACCAATTTTGCTCGACAATATTTTTCTTGATGAGAAGGCTAGAAAAGAGCTTAAAGACAACCTATAATGATATTTTTCATAAGTTACATTGCAATTTTCCAATAAAGCATAAAAGGATACAAAGGGAAGCGTTCCTATCTGGAATGTGCTAGGGTGGTCCTTCTCTTTTGATAGTCTGTGTAGTCCGAAAAAGGATATAAATGAGGCCACATATACGACCTTTAAAATACTTTAATGAGCATGAAAGGAATTAAGCGTGATCAACGATCTTTTCATTCTTTTAGGAGTCATAAAATATCTTAACAGAAACTCCATAATGAGCAGTCGTGCTGATGTATTTGTATCTTCGGAATGTATTCACTTATGTATTTCATATATAGTACTTGATTATTCCCCGATGTTCCTATCGGGAGAATCAATAATGTAAATAAGTCATGTAAAGTCATAGAGGTTAACCCTCCTTGTAAATCAGGGGTTAAATTCCTCGTAGTTGTGGGGCACTAGGTTTATTAGACTCTTCTAGATAATTCAGCCTTGGTAAGTTATTGTCAAGTCAAAAACTAGTATAAATAGAGAGAGAGCCTCTCTATTTATCACACAGTCAGTCACACTCAGTTGTAGCGGATGAATGAGAGAGAAGGAGTAGGGATAAGAGAGAGAACAACTACCGAAGACCATCTTATTATATTTGGATTTTACTGCTGCCATTGGTGCTTATTCTATCTTTGAGGAAGTTGTGGGGTTTTCTCCTTTATGGTTTCCCTAAGGAAAATATTGTGTCTATTATCTCTTGTGATTGATTGATGTGCATGTTATTATCTCATATAAGATCCTTAGATAATACTGTCTAATTGATAAAAATCTAACATGGTATCAAAGCTAATCTAAGAAGAAGACATTGTGTAGTTGCGGAAGCTAGGGATTCTTAATTTTTGGGTCTCTCTCTACAATCCATCAGCTAAAGGAGGATAGGTTGAACCTCCATTGAAGGTCACATCTTTCTGTCAAAGCAGAATCTGATTCTGATCATTTTCAGCTTTTGACCTACCACTACATCGAGAAATTAGGGATTTTAACTGAAGAGGAATTTTTGAGTGATACCAGGCTATGATTTCTCTCCTCCTCAAAATAGAAGTTAGAGAGAAAAATCAAGGTTTTTGGTTGGGTAGAACTCCAAGAAAGTCAAACCCTAATTTTCCCTGGAACCATAAAACTAGTACTGTAGAAGATCAGCTCGAGATCAAGTTTTCATCTTCTCTAATTGGTAAGATATAAAGCTTGAGGGAGTTGATAACTTCTGAGCCTAGAAGTATAGGATCTCCCTGATCCTAGAATAAAATGTTTTGTACTCTTACATCAATGAATAGGTTCCAGTTCCATAGGGAGGTGAGGCTAAGACCTTACACAAGAAGAACTTGATCATGGCGAAGAGGGTTATTGCTGATTTGATCAAGGATCGCCTCATACCATAGGTGTCCTCCCTAAACACACCTAAATATATGTTTTAATCCTTGACCAAGCTGTTTGAAGGAAAGAACATAAATCAGAAGATGACTTTGAGGAACCAGTTGAAGAATGTGAAGATCCAAAATGCAGAGACCATACAGTCATACTTCACAAGGGTCTCCCAGTTCAAAGAACAACTTGAAGCAGTGGACGAAGAAGTGGAGAATGTAGAGATTGTGATGACTATCTTGAATGGTCTCCCTAGGTCACGAGAGTCCTTCATTCAAGGGATTTGTGCTAGAAAAAATCTAGTCACATTTAGTAGACTGTGGGAGGAATGCTCACAAGAAGAATCTCAAATAGTAGCCCGAGAAGAAAAGAATAAGGGATTATCACACCCCAAAGGTAAGAATTCTCACCATAAAGGTAACTCAAGAAAATATAACAAATATTTATCTAAACTCAGATGTTTTACTTGTGATGAGAGAGGACACTATGGCAGAAATTGTCCTATAAACAAAAATGGCTCTCACAAGAAGAAGAGAAACAAGAGAAGAAATCATGCTCATGCTGCAGAGGATGATGAACCTTGAAGAAAGAGAATAAAACAAGAAAGTGATGATTATTTAAGTGATGAAGAATATGTTTTGATTTCCGCTCTCATGGGAACTATCCCACATGGAAGCAATTATTGGCTTATAGATAGTGTGGATTCCAAACATATGACGGGATTCAAAGAATCCTTTGTGAAGCACTTTGAACATGAGTCACCTCACAAGGTGAAACTTGGGGATGACTACTAGTATCCAATAAAAGGTAGTGGTGAATCCTCCTATAAGCTAGACTCTGGAAAGTACCATCTTACAACAAATCCAGAAAGAGACTAGTTGAAGAATCTGAAGAAACAAAAGTACCCATAATTCAAGATACAACTATGAACGATGCAAATCAAGAAGAAGATCAAGAAATAGAAGAATCCCATGAACTTGTAGTGTTAGAATAATCAACCCATAGTATTTACCCACTTAGACATTATTTCATTTATTTTGTCTTATTTGCCTAGTCCATGAGTCCCACCATGTGCAAGTTGCTAATTGCCTATCCATAGAGGTCAAACTTGCCATATTTGACTCATGTAGTGCCCTTGAGAGCTTTAGGAATCAAATCTGCTTTATTCCTGGCCTCCTAGGCACCCATCTGCTTTTTCTGCTTTATTCCCTGCTTTTTCAGTGTTTTAAGGCACAGAGGAAAGCAAGACTAGGTGAGGTGAATCAGCTTTGTTGCCTCTTCCTCCTCCACTCATTACTCCATGATTTTGCATGTATGAGCTTCCATTTGACCACTCTTTAGCTTTCCCATGCACCCTTGCTAATTCGTGGGGTCCTTGATAGATTTGGGATCATCTTTTTTACACCTATGGGGGATTTGCCTATTTTGGGTAAGCCTGCTTTATGCTAGATTTGGATGCTTCCTCATGCATTCGATTTTTTCATGTATTCTATATATTCAGCAGCCTATGTTATTACAAGGTTGGCTATTGTACACTTAGTTAATATAATTTTGTGTTACAGCTCCATATTCAGCCTCCATTGTTGATAATTTTGCATGATCAATTGTTAATTGTTGTGAGTGAAATTAATCTACTGCAGGCCTGAATTTCTACATGGTATCAGAGCCATTGTAGGTTGTTACTCTCCTCCAAAAAATTGTTTTGCAGGTTCGACATCAAGACTGGGAGCCTTCTACCGCAGCCGGGACAGATTTTCTAAAGCTATGGATTCACAGAAAACTATCCTCACTCCCTTCAACTATTTTGAATGGAAAGCAGAGATGGAGATATTGTTGAGAGCGAAAGGCCTCTACAGGGTGACTATGGAAACAGAAGCAGAGCCCAATGCAGCTGCAGAGAAGATCAAATGGCACAATCGGAGAGATGAGGCTTATGGCCTCCTATGTCTCAGTATTTCCCGAGACCTCCTTTTCCATCTCGGTGGATTGACTTCACCAGATCAAGTATGGGATAAAATTTCTAAACTCTTCGGAAAGACAGATGAGATGAGGGGACACCAAATCGAAAATGAATTGATTTCCCTGAGTCCCAGTAGTTTTGAATCACTGCAGCTATACTTCTCCAAGTTCAAAGCACTAGTTTTGCAGCTGAAACAGTGTGGTATTGAAAAGAAAGATGAGCAGCTCGTATTGTCCATCCTCTAGAAGATAGGGCCTGATTATTCAGTCTTTGTTTCGACCTTCTATGCCACAAAACTCACAGCTCGAACCTGGAAGATGCCCAGCCTTGCAGATTTCATGGAAT
>LPNX010302245.1:368206-416076 GCA_001517045.1 Pseudotsuga menziesii
AAATTCGAAACAAAGGCGACATTAAAATTTATAAGAACTTATTTTTAGTCTTAAATTCTTGTGATAAACAACACACTTGTAACTATTATTCTATGCAAGGATTTACAAGAATTTATAGGTGATAGCTAGACAAGAAATTTATGCAAACTTCCATCATTATTCTTGATGTTTGTTCAATCTGGAAGTTCATAGTATTTATGATTATGATGCTACCTAATTATTCCAAAGGCGCACATGGAATTTTAATCTATTCTTGATCATGAAAATGAAGATAGTTTCCATCACTCCAAACTCTTGAAATTTTACTAAGTAAAGACTTATAACTAGCAGGAAATCCTGTAGCTGCTAGAGGTAAAGCATATATGGACTTTACTTATTTCAATCTTTATAATAGTTAATTGCAGTCAAACACATCCTGAATTTGTATACTATGCATAACATGTAAAACAGTAAATAGGTAAAAATGAAATAGGATCAAATATGATAATCCAGATTTAAGTTTTGAACTAGAAAATTAATAGTATGAGTGCATTACAGTAAACTCATTAGATTTAGTATTCCATAAGGATATTTTAATGTTGCTAGTATAAATGGAAATGGCTATCTAATTTTCTAGTAACTCGAAAACTATCTATCTTTGAATTTTTATTTATCAAAAGAAGTACAAGGAAAGCTTTACCTGTAGGAAGCTGAATAGTCTGGTTAACATGCATTATATCTATATTTCTTTATTGAAGGAAATTGGTACAGCATATGATTTGTATTACTTTAAAGGAATCTGTTAAGCAGCAATCCCAAAACTTTACCTGGGTATCTGTAAGAGAAAGGAAACTGTTGCGTTAGCTTAGTAGCTAAGTAAGCCCAGTCTAACATAGCAAATCCCCTTGCTATTGCAAATAGAAAATAATCAGAAAACTAACAAGAAACTCAGCTTGTATTTCTAAACAAAAGTAAAGATCATTTAGTTACAAAACTAATAGCATTAACTAATCAATATTTAATAATTGCATTAGTGTGAGTTTATTCTATTTATAAAAGTTTAATTTTTTTTTGAAATTTTGGGGTTTTGACATGTGGTATCAGAGCATGGTTCAAACACTAGGCCTTGATGTGGCTCAATTACTTTCCGCATAACAGAAAAATAATATACTAACTTGTATTTTGTTTTATGTGAAAAGCAGAAAAATTATTTTTTTTCTGAATCTAACAGGAAGGTATGGAGAACTTAAGAGATTATGCAGAAGAGGAAACCCCACACACTAAGATCAGACAGATGTCCAGAGAACCTGTGATTGAGGAGATAACTGCTCACTCCTCAAAACTGATGCAGACCATAAAAGGGTTAAAGACTGAACTAGAATCGGTCAAGAAATATAATGAACGAATTCTGAAGACCCAAGAGGAGTTAAATCAAATTTTGATAGAGAAATTTCAGACTGAATGGAAAAATAGAAGGTCTGAATTGGAAGAAGCTAGTCATCCAAAAAGTTCTAAAAAGATGAAATTTTGCTAAATCTGATAGCAGTTCCTCATCTGAAGGCCTTAAGGAACAACAAAGCTATTATTCTACCAGTGATAGTAGCGAAGCAGAGGTGTATAAGAAAAAGAAAAAGTACAGACCTTATGAAGAGATCTCTGGGGAGTTTAAGAAAATAAAACCCCCAACTTTTAATGGAGAAACGAAAAAAGGAGAAGAGGCAGAATCCTGGTTATCCGGGATGAGGAAATACTTTCAGATTTATAATTATTCAAACCAGCTAAAGGCGAGAATGGCCATATATAACCTTTCAGGGAAGGAAGATATATGGTGGCAAGATTTGAAGAGGGTTAAAGGGATCAAAGAAAAAGAGGTCAATTGGAGTACTTTCAAAAGGTACTTCAAGAAGAAGTTCCTATCTGAACAGTACTATGAAGAAAGGGCCAAGGAGTTTTATGAGTTAAATCTTGGGTCCATGACTATGAAAGACTTAAACAACAAGTTTTTAAGTCTATTGAGGTATGTACCATATTTAGTTGATGAGAAACCGAAGGTACAACGGTTTCTCAGCTACTTGCCATACCATATAAAAGACAGAATTGAATATGACAACCCCAAAACTCTGGAAGAAGCTATGCGAAAAGCAAATTTCTATTTTGAACATAACAAAAAGAAGGAAGGAATAGCCAATTGGAAGGCTAAAGAGAATGGTAATCAGGCTGAATACAAGAAAAAGGATTTTATACCTCAGAAAATTTTTAAGAATAGCAAGAACAGAAACCATTCTAATGGCAAGAACTTTCAAGGAAGCAAAAATGGTGCTTCAAATAACTCCAACAACTTCAAGGGTAACTAGGAGATTTCTAACAATCACAGAAATTTTACTAAAAATTTCGAAAGGAAGGAACCTGTTAAATGTTGGGAGTGTAATGGCCCACATTATGCGTCAGTTTGCCCAAACCGTAAGAAGCCAAACAACAATATTCATACAATACAAGATGAAATGACAGTTGGAGATTTTTCAAGGCCTATGCTGTAATTATTACAGATGAGGCAAATAATGCTGAAAAAGATAAAATAAAAATAGGGAATATTCCTATGTTAAATGAATTTATTGATATTTTTCCGGAGGAAATTCCAGGATTACCTCCTCGGAGGGAACTGGATTTCACAATAGAGCTGGTACCAGGTGCTGTACCCAGCTCGAAGGCTCCATATTGTATGAATATTATGGAACTTAATGAATTATAAACACAGTTAAAGGAAGTAATCGATAAAAAATATATTCGTCCTAGTGTTTCCCCTTGGGGAGCACCAGTGATTTTTGTTAAAAAGAAAGACGGTACTATGCGACTTTGCATAGATTATCGTCAGCTCAATAAAATGACAATTAAAAACAGGTATCTGTTGCCCTGCATAGACGATCTGTTTGATCAGCTGCACGGAGCTACGGTGTTTTCTAAGATAGACCTGAGATCAGGCTATCATCAGGTGAGAATAAAGGAAGAATACATATTTAAGACAGCTTTCAGAACTAGGTATGGACATTACGAATTTGTCGTAATGCCCTTTGGGCTTACTAATGCCCCATCCATCTTTATGTGTCTAATGAACAACATAATGCATAAATATTTAGACAAGTTTGTTGTCGTATTCATAGACGACATCTTGATCTACTCTAAAAATGAAGAGGAGCATAAAGAGCATTTGCAGATAGTTTTACAATAACTGCGAGAGCAACAGCTCTATGCGAAGTTCAGTAAGTGTGATTTATTTAGGGATGAAATCCAGTACTTAGGACATGTGGTGACTAAGGAAGGGATTTCAGTTGATCCTGAAAAGATGAGGGCAATTGAAGATTGGCCAGTACCTAAAGACGTAACAGATGTTAGGTCTTTTATGGGGATCACCGGTTATTACCGAAGATTCATAGAAGGTTTTTCTAAGATAGCCAACCCAATCACTTCCTTGCAGAAGAAAGGCAAGAAATTCGATTGGAATGTAAAATGCGAAGAAAGCTTTAAGAAACTAAAAAATTTATTAACAACTGCGCCAATTTTAAGAATAGAGGATCCCAATAAGGATTTCGTGGTTTGCACAGATGCTTGTAATGACGGTCTAGGCGGAGTGCTCACTCAGGATGGGCATGTCATTTCCTATGAGTCTAGAAAGCTAAATATCCATGAAAAGAATTACGCTACTTACGATTTAGAGTTGGCTGCTGTTATTCATGCCTTGAAAATGTGGCAACACCACTTAATAGGCAGAAAATTTACTTTAATGACTGATAACAAGGGTTTAAAATACCTTTTAGATCAACCTAACTTAAATGCAAGGCAAGCCAGATGGCTAGCCTTCCTAAGCGAATACGATTTCGAAATTCAACATATAAAAGGGAAAGAAAATAAAGTAGCTGATGCTTTGAGCAGAAATGCAAAATTGAATTTTACAACAGCAACCAGCACTTATAATTCTGATTTGAATGAACAGCTAACTGAAAGTATAAAATTGGATGAAATTTATCAAAAGTTACAAGCTACAACTAAGGAAGAACCCATAGAAAGTTTAACTAAGGGTTATAGTTTAAATAAAGATGGGTTTTTACTGTTTAAGGACAGACTGTATGTGCCAAATGTATCTAAAATTAAATTGCTGATTCTGGATGAAGTGCATAAAACCCCTTATTCAGGACATCCAGGCTATCAGAAAACTGTCACTATGTTGGGAAAAGATTATTTCTGGCCTAACATGAAAACTGAAACAGCTGAGTATATAGCCAGATGTTTGGACTGTCAACAAGTAAAGACAGAACATCAACATCCAGCTGGGTTATTGCAGCCCTTACCTATTCCTAGCTGGAAGTGGGAAATAATCAGTTTAGATTTCATTACTGGATTACCCAGAAATCAAGATTAGAATGATTCAATTATGGTGGTAGTGGATAAATTAAGTAAAGCAGCACATTTTATTCCTGTTAAAACCACTTTTAAGGCTGCAAATATAGCAGACATTTTCTTAAAACAGATTTTTCAGCTACATGGTGTGCCGAAAGTTATTATTTCAGACAGGGATCCTAAATTTACAGAGAATTTTTGGAAATCCTTGTTCAAAGGATTAAACACCACTCTGAATCTCAGCACCTCTTTCCATCCTCAGACGAACGGACAGACTGAAAGAGTTAATCAAGTATTGGATTATCTATTGAGAATGTATGTTAAGGATCAACCTGGTAAGTGGGAGGATTATTTGCATTTAGCAGAATTTGCATACAATAACAGTTATCAATCTTCAGCTAGGTTCAGCCCTTTTGAAATTCTGTATGGGAGAAAATGTAACACTCCAATCTCCTGGAATAATCCAGTAGATAGATTAGTGTTGGGGCCCGAATTATTAAAAGAAATGGAACAGATTGTAAAACAGGTGCAGGAGAACTTGAAGGTTGCCTAGGATCGGCAAAAGAGTCAAGCAGATTTGAAAAGAACTCCTAAAGAGTTCCAGGTGGGTGAGCATGTGTTCATAAAGGTAAGACCAAAGAAGAGCTCCCTAAGACTGGGTAGTTGTGCAAAACTAGCACCACGTTATTGCGTTCCATTTGAAATATTATCTAGAGTTGGTCAAGTTTCTTATCAGTTAGCATTACCACCTAATTTAAAAGTGCACAATGTTTTTCATATTTCTGTTCTGAAAAAGTATGTACATGATGCTACTCATGTGATTGATTGGAACGTTGTACAAGTAGAACCAGAAGGGGAAGTTCTGGTGGAACCGGATTGTATCCTCGGGAGGAGGGAGATTACTCTGTGGAACCACACAATTGGACAGCTGAAGGTGCAATGGAAGAACCTTAGTCCTGAAGAAGCTACTTGGGAAATGGAAAGTAAGATGCGGGAAGCATACCCACATTTATTCCAAGAAGTTCCTGAGGAAGAAGAATAAGTAACATCGAGGACGATGTTACATTTTAAGGGGGTGTGTATGTCACATACCCCAATTTTGTAAAATTATGTAATTTGTTTTATTTATTTCTGAGACATTATGTTAAACTTAATCCTAAGTAGGGATTGATGACTCAGTAGAGTCAACAGTTATGGGGTGTAATTCAGAATATTTTATTAATAATAAATAAATTGTGGAGACAACAGCATGGGAGAGCTGTTAAAAAGAGGTTACTGGTCAAACTAGTGGATGGAACTAGGTGGAAAGGCAAAAGACAAGTGGCAGCATTCTCAAACACTTCCTAAGTTGCAGGTGGAAACTTCCCTATATTTGGGGTCATGATTCCCCAAGAAAGTGGAATGTGAGCAGGTGGCTCATTAAATGACAGTTAACCCAACTAAGACCTAGGCAATCTTTAAAAGTACTCAATGAGGAGAGCTCAGGCTGCTCATTTATTTTTATTCCAGAGAGAATTCATTCAGGTGAATGTTATTCAGGAATTTCATTGAGGAAAGAGGGAAAACAGTAAGGAAGTGTGTTGAGCGAATTGCTGCAGTAACTTGATCTGTTCCCAGCTATTTGAGCTGAGAGAACTGACTGATAGTTCTGGGTTAATATTGAGTTAAAGACTAGTATCTGACTTGCTGCACCTAGTTCTAGCCAGGGAGACCAGAACAAGCTCGGGGGTCCTGAGAAGTCGTTGTCTGAGCGCTCTCCAGGAATTGGTAGGGAGGAACGGCCTCCCATTGCTGTTGTTGTCCACAGCATTAAACAGGTTCTTCATGCATTTCTTTATGTCTTTCTGAGTATACATGGATGAATGTTATGTTAACTTATATGTTTGAGTAATTAATTTAATATCAGTAAAACTAGTATCTAGAATGTTATTAGTAAAACTTATTAGTATCACTGTGTTTTTCCACATCTGGTATCACCAGATAGTACTCTAGCACAGTATCTCAGTGTTAGAAGCAGTATACTTCTGAACTGAGTTTCCTAAATTATCTACAGTATTTACAAATGTTTTTACAATTTCATGAACCTGTTTCTTACAGTTTTACAATCTAGTTTCAGTAATATATTATGTTTCTGAAAATAGTAATTATAAGATTAAAAAGATAGACAATATATTTTGGCAGATTAAGTAGGGTTTATAATCTTCTAGTTTAAAGGAGGATTCATTCCTTAGGAGTTAAATAAAATAATCTGACAGTAGGATATGATTAAGTATCTGTATTTTATTTGTTTAATGTTATAGATGTTAAATTCTTATTTTATTTATTTATCAGTTTGTAAACTAGTTAAGAATATGAAGTTTCTGTAATGTATACTTTATATTTAACTAAGGTTAAGTATAGGTCATAACTACTATTTTATTTTTGGTAATGAGTGATCATAGATATGTATATGGAACCATACTTAAATAATTTATAAATATTGTACAAACATACTCAAACCTTTAAATTAATACAGAACTCATATAGATATTAGTAAACAACAATAAAATAATGTTCATAGGCAATATTAAGACAAAGTAATATAGTATTATATTACCTATATTATATATTAACACTCTGTACACTCATGCAGTATATAAGTATATGATTGCAAATTTGGTTTATTTAGAACCTGTATATAAACAAATAAAATAAATTTATGAATTAGTCCTACTGTGGTTATTAAATAAAGAAAACTAAAAGAGTGCAATAGATTCTTTTAACTCCAAGGATTACTTTCTATTTTCTAACTTTTAAATGATTAGAAATCAGGTTATAAAACCTGCCAGTAAGAATTAAAATAACATTTATTAAATAATATACTGGAAAGAACTAAGGAACATAACTTCTTTACTTAAATAAATTATAGTATTAATACACATTTCTACAATAATATAAGAATACAGAAATAATAGATACTATGTTGTTTTAAGGGTACAAACCCTAGGTATATTTATATATTACAATCAACAGCATCACAAGGAATTTACTAATAGAAATAAAACATATTTTTAGAAAACTATAAGTCGCTCGTCGTTGAGCTTAAAAGATTTAACTTCCATGGAAAAATAATTATGTAATGCTTTACTGCCAACTAGGGCTTAATACAGTAACATGTAAATATTTATAGAAAAATTATTTATAAGGGAAGAATAGTAATATTTCTCTTGCAACTAGGTTAATGCACAAAACACAGTAAGCAACTCTTTATTCAAATCCCTTTATACTGTGTATAAGAATAAAAACAAGTAAAGGAAAAACAGTTATCAAAGTTTCCTTATAACTGAGGGTAAAATCCTGTTCTTTTTAATGATCAATAGAATAGCTAAATCTATGTTTTATACATTAACCTGGAGCCGAAATAAAACTATAATAGAAGGCGTACAGCCTGTAAAATTATCTAAACACAGTTACACCAAAATAATATTATTATATGAAAAGACAATATTTAAACCACGACTGAACTTTAAACCCACAGAGCGAGTGATGGAGGGTTTTTAAATTATTTATTTATGTATAGAGAAGTCAAAATAAAGAGAACAAACGCTCATTATAAACTTCAAAATGCAGTAAATGCTTTAAAGATAAGCGATAATACAAAACAGTCAAATTAAGAGCACAACCAGCGAAGTAAAATAAAGCCGTGACTTCATTTTTACAATAGACTGACAGTCATCATCTATATATTGGTTTCTTCTCTATACAAGATAAAAATATTAAGTAAAGGAAAGTATGTAAATACAGCCTCGACCAAGATCATTTACATTTAATTATCGTAGGGATTTACCCTGGTAAAACTATTTTATTAACCCACAGCTAAGTACGTTAGCAGAGAACCAAATTAACCACTGAAGTGCACCCATTCTTCACAACCAGCAAGGAGGTATGCCACGATTGGGACCAGGTTTACCGGTGGAGCTATGAGCCGAAACGTTGGGCGTTCCATTCTGCATCGAAGAAGTCGAATCTGTCATTGAAGGGCAGTCAAAAGTTAGAAACCCTAACATTATCACAAATAATCTGTTTATTTTCTTTTAAAATAAAAATAATGTGAGTACGAACTATCTTTACCAGTAAGGTTTGGAGGCGAACAGACCAAGTAATCCAAGAGCCGGGGTAACAAAACCCTACCCTTTTTCTGCGAGAACGAGCTGACAGTAAGCCGAGGATCTTCTTCCAAATGGAGACACAGGTAGCAAGAAATTGAAAGTTTCACATGCATGCTGTGACAGAATAGTCACCGGAGCTCAACGAAGTAACCCTAGCTTCTATCAACGACCTCAATGCTGCCATCGACCGAGCTACAAACCTCTGCACAGAGCTGTAAGGAATGCAACGATGTAAGCTACAATCGAACAACGTTAGGGCAAGAAATCGACCATAACGAACCACCAGGGTTTGTAGAGCTCAATCCCGAAGGAGAGGGAGAGACTGAGGCAAGTAAAAGGGCGATTCAATCTTATAAACATCCAGTGCATGGCGAGGAGACAGCCACGACAGCGTTTTAATTATTGCTCATGAATGGGTCAAATGATAATGTTTCAAAATCATTTGGATGGCAAACAAAATCATGGTTTGGAGATTCCATAAGGTCGTAACCATTGACCTCACCTGCATCACATTATACATATCATAATGTTAGACTATAACATATAAAACATTGCATTGCAAAATATAAACTATCATATGTTTATGATATTGATAACCCTAGTTTAATGTTTATAGTGTAGACCTCGCTTGAGGGTAGACCCTTACTTAATAACATAACAAAATGAACTATGTGTTATAAAGGTTATAAGAAATTGGGTATAGAGTTAAGTTAACATGATTCATGAAATTTTAATGCCTTATGGTCAATTACTCTAGTGTACTATCGAAGCATTAAGTATAACATTTCTTTTTAATGTTAAGTATTGTTTATATGAGATAGTCTCTAAAGAGAGACCTTGAACAAAATGAGCATTGTTCTAGCTTCATAAACTATTTTTATATAAAATCATTATGTCCTTTAATAACTCGAGGAGCTATGTTTATGTGTATTAAGCTTTATCAAAGTCCAAACAAAGGCGACATTAAAATTTATAAGAACTTCTTTCTAGTCTTAAGTTCTTGTGATAAACAGCACACTTGTAACTATTATTCTATGCAAGGATTTACAAGAATTTATAGGTGATAGATAGACAAGACATTTATGCAAACTGCCATCATTATTCTTGATGTTTGTTCAATCTGGAAGTTCATAGTATTTATGATTATGATGCTACCTGATTATTCCAAAGGCGCACATGGAATTTTAATCTATTCTTGATCATGAAAATGAAGATAGTTTCCATCACTCCAAACTCTTGAAATTTTACTAAGTAAAGACTTATAACTAGCAGGAAATCCTTTAGCTGCTAGAGGTAAAGCATATATGGACTTTACTTATTTCAATCTTTATAATAGTTAACTGCAGTCAAACGCATCCTGAATTTGTATACTGGGCATAACATGTAAAACAGTAAATAGGTAAAAATGAAATAGGATCAAATATGATAATCCAGATTTAAGTTTTGAACTAGAAAATAAATAGTATGAGTGCATTATAGTAAACTCATTAGATTTAGTATTCCATAAGGATATTTTAATGTTGCTAGTATAAATGGAAATGGCTATCTAATTTTCTAGTAACTCAAAAACTATCTATCTTTGAATTTTTCTTTATCAAAAGAAGTACAGGGAAAGCTTTACCTGTAGGAAGCTGAATAGTCTGGTTAACATGCATTATATCTATATTTCTTTATTGAAGGAAATTGGTACAGCATATGATTTCTATTACTTTAAAGGAATCTGTTAAGCAACAATCCCAAAACTTTGCCTGGGTATCTATAAGAGAAAGGAAACTGTTGCGTTAGCTTAGTAGCTAAGTAAGCCCAGTCTAACATAGCAAATCCCCTTGCTGTTGCAAATAGAAAACAATCAGAAAACTAACAAGAAACTTAGCTTGTATTTCTAAACAAAAGTAAATATCATTTAGTTACAAAACTAATAGCATTAACTAATCAATATTTAATAATTGCATTAGTGTGAGTTTATGCTATTTATAAAAGTTTAATTTTTTTTGAAATTTTGGGGTTTTGACAAGAAGAATTAAGAGATAGCGCCATTTTATCTAGATAACGGAAGCAGTGATGATCCAGTCATGATCCAGCTTTGATGATGATCCAATCATGATCTAGTTTTGATGATGATCTAGTGATGATCCAAAATTGATGTTGATCCAGTGATGATCTAGTGATGATCCAGACTTGATCCATAGAAGAAGACTTGTGTTGATTAATTATGTCAAGAGAATACCTTCCTAGTTAAGAGGGAGTGTTGATGTATTTGTAACTTTGGAATGTATTCACTTATGTATTTCATATATTGTATTTTATTAGTCCCTGATGTTCCTATTGGGAAAATCAATAACTTAAACAAGTAATGTAAATTCATAGAGGTTAACCCTCCTTTTTGATCAGGGGTTAAAGTCCCTGCAGTGGGGAACTAGGGTTATTAGACTCTCCTAGAGAAGTCAGCCCTGGTAAGTTATTATCAAGTTGAAAACTAGTATAAATAGAGACTCAGCCTCTCTAGTTATCACAAATTCACTCACACTCAGTTGTAGTGCATGAGTGAGAGAGAAGGAGTTGGGATAAGAGAGAGAAGATGTCAGAGATCACTCACACTCAGTTGCAGTGCATGAATGAGAGAGAAGGAGTTGGGATAAGAGAGAGAAGATGTCAAAGATCATCTTACTATATTTGGGTTTTACTGCTTCCATTGGTGCTTATTCTATCTCTGAGGAAGTTGTGGGGTTTCCTCCTTTATGGTTTCCCTGAGGAAAATATTTGTGTCTATTGTCTCTTGTGATTGATTGTTGTGCATGTTATTCTCTTAAATAAGATCCTAAGATAATACTGTCTAATTGATAAAAATCTAAAAAATCAAGCAAGGAGGAATTGGTCGGTGCATGGAAAGAGGTCATGTTGTGAACATGGATGATAGGAATAACAATAAAACACTGGCAGGGTCTCCTTGTGGGATCATGGATGGCGGTAAAATAAGGCCAAGTTTTTAGTATGGATGGAATGAATGGCTCATGAACGTGCAAGTATGTGCTTGGGGTGATTCACGTGATGGCACAAAAATCAAGATGACTTCCAAGAAATGGCCCAAAAAATAGTAGGGAGGGAGGCAATCTAGTAGGTCTTTTATCCACCTGGGAGATTTTTTCACAATGGAGAAAACTTCCTATCCTTATAGAGGATATTCCATATGTGAGTATGGACAACTGGGGAGATCCGTAGATGCCTCGACCTCCAGTATAGGTCTAGTGACCTGACAATATGCTAGCATAGTGGTAGCTATATCGTACATGTGATAGATACTGACATCATATGGTGTGCATGTACATACATGGGACCACATCCTTTGGCAGGGTACCAATGAGGCAGGGGCAAGGTGGAGGGGTTATTTTCACCCACTCATGTGAAAAGGATGCAACATATTGATACAATGGAATCACTATGAATATAAATGGAGTGACTACTAGAGAGGGTCATCGACTCGTGGTAAAAATGATGCAAAACAAGAAAGAAAAACTTTGACACAAGGATACTCATGGTGAGTGACTTTAGGCATAGAACCCCTTGAGGTAGAGCCCATTGCAAGGATTCTTCAAGAGGTGGCCATCAAAGTCAGTGAGTAGATATTCCCCCTTGCCGAGACATTGGTGGATGATGTAAGGGCCATACCACATGGAATCAAAATTTCATTTCCCTATATTATCATTGGCTTGGTCGTAGATGAGGACTAGGTCCCCCTCTCTAAAGTTGTGTGGGTGGACGTGGGAGTCATAATGGGACATCGACCAAATTTTGGCTACTTCGATCATTTGAAGAGTAGCACGATGGTCCTCAGTGGTTTGTTCAAGCATAAGTAGGCATTGTTCTAATGGATAAGTATCAGGGAGAAGTTCGATGACAAGATGGAGTGATAGAATCTATAATTCGATGGGGAGAACCGATTCCACACCATGGGATAAGTGAAATGGGGTAAAATGGTGACATGATAGATCAGGGGGATCTTCCATGGTCAATGATGGGAAAGGAATACTGGAAGTAGATATTGTGTAAATGGTACTGGTGGTGTCTGAGGAAGAAGCTAGAGAGTGGATCTCCTCAAGGACACTAATGTCAGACTCATGGTAGTGCTTGTGAAGGTCACTAAGGAGCGACTGGTATTCTGGAAAGCTTGGGAAATTGTGAGTGTTATAACTAGATCTTGTTCTTAGTTTATCTGTTCTTTTTATCCTAATTTTCAATGGTTGGTTTAAAATGATTTTGCATTTTATGTTGATTTTAAGAACTGTAGACAATCAATAATTTTTGTTGGATTTAATGCTTTTAATCGTTGAATTATTTCATTAATTTAATTTTAAGGTTTGTATTTTTGGCTTATTAGTTAATATGTATATCTTTAATCTTTCAAAAACTTATAATAAAAGTTTATTCCAATTTTGCTTTGTAATATAACCCTCATTTTTTGGTCCTTTGTCAAATATTTTCATGAGGAGATTCCTATAGCAGCTTTGTTTTTCTTGTTTTTGTCATTATCATTGGGAGCATATTACGAGGTGATGGAAATGAATTATGAAAAATAAAAAGAGGTTTTTGTCCACAACAGAATCATTCACAAAAATATCTCTCATTTTTTCAACAGCTGTTATTGTTTGAGAGATCCGAATTCATCTTTGTGGCATATTTTCAAGGTTTGAATTGTTTAATAATTTCCTATTTTAGTCACAAATTTACAGCATATATTTTGATCACTTTCAGGAGAATTTTTAAAAACCAAGAGAGGGTTTTTTTTTATAATAGACTCATTTAAAAAAAACTCCCTTATTTTTTGTACAGGTGTCCCAGATCGAGACATAAGAAGGCGTCTTTGGGACCCAAATTTTCTGAAATTAGTCAAATTTCTCCAAATCCGAATTGTTGTTTCTGGGTTAATTGTATTTAATATTTTGAATTATCATGTAACTAATTGATGTAACTATTTCAAATTTCGACCTAGAAGGTATTTATGGAACTAATTTACCTTTGTAATGATAAAAGGAAGACAAACATAGAGTTTTTTGGTGGGATTTTTCACTCAAGGAGAGGATTTTGGAGCTTTGATTTCTCATGCTAGCATTTATAACTCTTATGTAAGTGGATGACTGTTATTGATTATATATAAACTGATAAGCCATTTTACCTATCATGCTTTTTCATTTCTGATCTGGTTGATTGCTCAGTCTACAATTTCATTTCCTGTTTAAAGGTTTATTCATGTAAATGCTTGTAGCATGTGGGTGGAATTGGTATTTCATGTGTAATGTTTATCGCTTATTGGGATGTGTTTGACCCCCTGTTTATCCAACTTGCATGATTCAATTTTGTATTAGCTTGTGGATGTTTATTTCCTCCTTGCTAATGAAGTTTTTAAAACCAAAACCACAAACCAAAAACCTAAAAACCTATTTTAATTAGTTTTATTTTATGAGATTGTGTTGGCTTGTTCTTTAATAGTCTGAGAACAATTTCTAGCACTAACATCTTCATCGTCATTGTCGAGGACGAAGCTGAAGTATATATTCCCTGGGATATCATTATTCATCTGATTTTGAGAGATGAACAAAATCAGAAAATCTTTTATACTACAATTTTTCATTGGAAACTCCACGATTAAAGATTCCACTGCAAGGAGAATTTTGTTGACAGAAAGATGAAGAAGCCAAATGGAAAGACTGGGTATCAGCTTCTTACTTTCCTCCATGACATTTTGTTCATATTCATCAGTTCTTTCTTGTCTTTCCCATTGCATGTCAAAATAATTATTTTTTGTTTTGTCTATTTCAATGATCATAAACCTTCAGGTACATATCCCTCTTTGGAAGAAGAAAGTCTGCATTCTTCTTGTTTTATTGATGTCGATCCTATTCCTTCATTTTAAATACATGTGAAACATGATATAAATATACCCATATCTCTTGAACCTGATTATTCTAGTCATCTTGTAGTGAATAAATTTGATCTATTACCTTCTACTATCACTACTGAAACTTGCAAACAGCCTATTGAACCTCATTTTCAACTCACAGATTTTTAGTCTCGACTCAAACAAAAGATATTTAAACCTCTTAGGCTGCCATCTCTCTTACATCCTTACCCTTCCTACTTTGT
This sequence comes from Pseudotsuga menziesii, assembly GCA_001517045.1. NCBI lineage: Eukaryota > Viridiplantae > Streptophyta > Pinopsida > Pinales > Pinaceae > Pseudotsuga > Pseudotsuga menziesii. Next base: position 382,864 of record LPNX010302245.1, read on the forward strand.
TGAATATCTTCCCCATTTTACTGGAAAAGAGCATATTATAGCAGAGAAGCATTTAGGATCTTATCATAATTTCATTGATAATTTTTAAATCATGCATGAGGATGTTGTCATGAGGTTATTTTCAAAATCCTTTGCTGGAGATGCTGGATTTTGGTTTCAAAATTTAAAAGTTGATTCAATTGGATCATGGGAAGAGCTACATGATGTCTTTTTGAAGTATTGGGGTAAGAATAAATCTTATGATCAATTTATTTCGAAATTTTATAGTTTGAAAAGGGAGAATGATGAGCCAAATTACTAATTTTAATTAGAGGTTTCAAAGTTTTTATATTAGTATGCCCACGGAAATTAGACCTTCAGAAAAACTTGCCATGGTATATTATGTTATGGCTCAACATTCATATCTTGTCTTTTTCCTGTTAAAAAAGAAATCATCATCTTGAATACAATTATTTGAGGATGCAAAAGGAGTGGAGGAGAACATCTGAGATTGCAAAATGCTTCTAGATCAGGCTCATGTTGAAGATATACAAGCTTATGAACAGGAAGAAGAATGTAGGTATCATGCAGATTTAAGATAGTTTCTTCATCATTTTCAGATTTTCATATGAACAAGGATATAAATGACACTTGTGTTGATTCTTCATATAAGTTTGCTAACTTTTTTGATGATAATATACTTTCAGTGGATTATAATAGAAATTTCCTAGTTCCTGCTATGAGATTATCATGTTATGAATAAGAAGTTGTTGCTCTTCAACCTCTTACTATTGATATAAGAAATAAACTTCCATTCTTGACTTATGGTCACTTTCAGAATTTTATTTGTTCAAGTTTTGATCAAGGGTTTTATTTAAAGGTCGAGAAGCAATTTGAAGATCCCTTAGTTTCCATTCTTGAGCCGAAGTTTAAAAAGAACAGCAATGGAGAGGAAGAGAATGCTTCACTTTATGATAAATATAATGAAGACATTGAAGTTTTAAATCAGAAATTTCATGATCTCATGGCTTCTTGAGTGGAGTCGTATTTTTCAAAGGTTTTTAATGCTCCATATTTTGGCATACTTCCTATTTCCAGTCTTAAGTGTCAGTTGCTTACAGACTCTCTATTGCATTTATCACATATTTTATGGGTTTTCTCAAACAATAGCATGCATGGAATTATGATTCTCAGTAAAATGGTTTTTTGGCTTCACTAGAAGTATGATTACACTTGATTGGGTTGTTTCCTCCGATTAGAAGTAGGAGTAAATAATAGAATAGGCTCGCTATACAAGCATGTAGATTCTTTTCAGTATGCTGGTTTGTAGCAGTATTTTGTCATTTCAGAGGTATGTGTTCATAGTTTGTGAAAGTTGCATAGATTTGGTAAATGACTCCATCACCCAATGAATAAGGCACAAGGTCTACATGTTCTTAAAGCCTCACAAGGAGGACTTCATCCTACAACAAGAGCCAGATGTTATAACTAGATCTTGTTCTTAGTTTATCTATTCTTTTTGTCCTAATTCTCAAGTGCTGGTTTAAAATGATTTTATGTTTTATGTTGATTTTAAGAACTTTTGACAATCAATAATTTTTGTTGGATTTAATGCTTTTAATGGTTGAATTACTTCATTAATTTAGTTTTAAGGTTAGTCTTTTGGGATTATTAGTTAATATGTATATATTTAATCTTTCAAAAACTTATAATAAAAGTTGATTCCAATTTTTCTTTATAATCTAACCCTCATTTTTTAGTCCTTTGTCAAATATTTTCATGAGGAGATTAGTGTAGCAGCTCTGTTTTTCCTCTTTTTGTCATTATCATTGGGAGAATATTACGAGGTGATGGAAATGAATTATGAAAAACAAAAAGAGGTTTTTTTCCAAAATAGACTCATTCACAAAAACCTATCTCAGTTTTACAACAGCTATTATCGTTCGAGAGATACGAATTCATCTTTGTGGCATATTTTCAAGGTTTGAATTATTTAATAATTTCCTGTTTTAGTCACAAATTTCCAACACATATTCCAATCAATTTCAGGGGAATTTTTGAAAACCAAGAGATTTTTTTGTTCATAACAGACTCATTTAAAAAAAATATCTTAGTTTTTTCATAGATGTCCCGCATCTAGAGATATGAAGACTTCGTTGAAACCCAAGTTTTCCAAAATTCGCCAAGTTTCCCCAACTCCGATTTGTTATTTTTGGGTTAATTGTCTTTAATATTTTGAGTTATAATGTAACTAATTGATGTAACTGTTTCAAATTTTGACCTATAATGTAGTTATGGAACTACTTTACCTTTGTAACGATAAAAGGAATACAAACATACAGTTTTGTGGTGGGATTTTTCACTAAAGGAGAGGTTTTTGGAGCTTTTATTTCTCAAGCTAGAATTTATAACTCTTATGTAAGTGGATAACTGTTATTGATTATATATAAAATGATAAGCCATTTTACTTTTCATGCTTTTTCATTTATGATATGGTTGATTGCTTAGTCTACAATTTCATTTCCTGTTTAAAGGTTTATTCATGTAAATGCTAGTAGCCTGTGGGTGGAATCATTATTTCATGTGTAATGTTTATGGCTTATTGGGATGTGTTTGATCCACTGTTTATCCAACTTTCATGATTCAGTTCTGTATTAGATTGTGGATGTTTATTTCCTTCTTGCTAATGAATATTTTGAAACCAAAACCCTAAAAACTTGTTTTACTTAGTTTTATTTTATGAGAATGTGTTGGCTTGTTCTTTAGTAGTCTGAGAACAATTTCTGGCACTAACAGTGAGAATAATGACCATATAGGCCACAAATTGAATAAGGATGGTTGGTTCACAACAAATTGTTATTAACCACTTGCGGATCTGGGAGATTGACTACTGGGGCATGGGTGAGAGGGAGAGGTAAATCAGGAAATTTATGTGTTGCATGGCCTTGGACATCTCACAAATCACATATAGCAGTTGGACAGGGTTCGCTCAGCTCTTTGGTTGTCTTTCCCCTAGCCTTCTTTGGAGGAGGAGGGGAAGGACTAGAGACAAGAGAAGTCTTTGGTGGACCATGAGGTGGGTACGACATTGTCTCAATAGGTTGGATGGGAGTCAACACAACTTGGGGGGTTGGGGCAAGGGTGGGTGGATCAAGGTACCGCATGGGAATACCCAAAGTGAACCCAAGCAAGTTGAGACTAGCCATGACAATATTTCTCACAATGTCAGATGGTGGTAAAATGAAGGGAATCATGTGGACATGGAATGAACCCTAATAAATCCTTGAGGAATGTGGTTGGGGTTGTGACTGAGGTTTCGAGTAGGTCAGAACTCTATGGCATGTGATAGTGCACAAATATGATACATCAGTCCTGTTACCACTTAATTTGTACTTAGTGGTTTTTTATCAAGTGATCCTGGTGAACCGGACAAAGATGATTTTTTCGGACTTTAGAAGACCTTCAGAATTGCTTCTGGGAAGTCCTTGTTGTACAATATCACATGTTCATACCCCGTAGGGGATTTGTAATAAAATTTTGTAGCATGATAGTGTCTATAAAAGACTCAGACTCTTAGACTTTATTTGTCTATCTAATCAGCCCATAGTGCTTTTTCCCTTGGTTATTATTGGTTGTTAAATAAAAGACTGATAATTTCTGAGTTTTTCACTCAATACCTCCAAAGTTGGGGTGGTCGGCTTGGGATTTAGGCCTATTGAGGTTATTAGAGTCTATGTGTCAATGTATAAACATGCTAGGAATTATGTTCGAGTCATATGAACATGTCTAAGTCCCCCTAGGTTTTAATTTTTTTTAATTTTTAAGTTTTTTTTTTAATTTTAATTTTTCCAAAACTTAGGCTATTTTTTAATAGTCTAAATGGAAAATTTGGTTTTGTAATAAAAGTGGGCTCAGGAATTAGTTTTAGTCACAGGGGTGCTCATTTTCAAACTCAAAGCACCATGTAAACCCATAAACCCATAATTCCTAAGTTTTGAGTGATTTTCCCATCACTTAGGTCAGAAAACCCTAAAAATCAAATATTGATTATTTTAATTAATAAATTAATTAAATAAAGGAGAAAACACCAAATCCTAAATCAGTGGGATTTTCTCTAATTTGACTGAAATCAGTTTGATCGGCTTGAGATTGACTGGAGCTGACCATTCCTTGACAGAAGGAGGTGATCTAGGCTAAACTGGGAGTGCACCACAACATGCAATCATCGGAATTGTGCCCTCTCTCTCTCCTCCACACGTGTGGGCCCATCTAGATGAGTTTTATTGGATGTTTCAATTAACAGGTTGAGGTTTCAGTCCGATCAGCTCTCCAATTGACATTTTCACTCAGTGAGACACAGATTAGGCTCAGGCTAAGTCCACATACAGCTGCAGTCTCTTTGTCCTTGGGAATTGCACCCCCCTGGGCTAGATTTTCAATTTTTGTTATAAATAAATCTTGATTTTCCTCTTCTAAGCTAGTTAGAGCTGGATAAAAGAGTTGTTGTTATTGTATTGTTTACTATTTTGGAATAAATAAAGCTTTGGAGGCAATATCTATGGTGTAATTCTTTTCATGTGTGGATGGTGATTGTGAAGTGCTTATGAGGTATAATCTGTATTATTGATCATTGATTTTGTTGGTTAATTGTTGGCCTTGAAGGAGAGCTCCACCCCATTGGGGTAAGACATCATTATAGTTTTATTTATTCTCTTACTATTGGCTTGTTTCATATCTCTTGGATTTTCATGTATTTTAAGTTTAATTGCATACTTTCTAATTGTCTTTTTCCAACAACACCCATGTTTTAACCATCTGTTTGTGCAAGGATTTCTAAGTTACAGGTGATCTCGAATGTAGAAGGGGTTGATATAGTTTGAATCTCTTTCATATTAAGAATCATTTTGAGGAAATAATCCCTTGGTGTTCCACCAAAGCAGACTCCAAATCCGAACATTCCCAGGCTTCCAACACTCTTTCTATCTCTTCCTCCTTATAAAATAATAATTTTACCTGGTTACTTTGTTTAAAAGTTTTGATATTATCTATATCTATTATATTAAAGTAAAAATTAACATATATCTATTGTCTCAAGGCTCATAATCTAGATCTTGCCCCTTAAAAGTTTCATAAGTATTCTAGATCTAGTTTTAGGGAAATTGTCCTTTTTCCATGGCATTTTAAAGAGAATCCATAGTTTACATGCATTAGATTTATATTTTCTATTTTAAAATATAAAATCCAGCAATCATTGCACATCACATTGGCTTCCCTAAAGGAAATCCAAATTGCTTTCCTTGGTTCCCTTTTTACCTTTTTAACTAGTTTTAACTTAGTTTTTTTTTGTTTAAAGTAACCTAACCCAAAGGTACTTTCAAAGTAATTTTGGGCATATTTAATTTTAATAAGATTTTTTTTCTTAGTAGTTATAACATAAAGAGGAGAATCTTCTGTTCAAAAGTGACTTTCCGGTCATCCGAATCCCCTAGGGGTCTCCCGTTTTGACTGTAATATTTAATTTTGGCACTTTGTAAGATCTTGGTTTCATTATGTATAAGAAACAAGAGGAATAATATAATTTATCTGATATTTTAACCATTTATAATAAAAAAATTCTCCGAATAGGCTCTTTCAAGCCCATTCCCCATCCCCCCTAGGGGGATTCGCATCCTTTTTCCGTTTTTTGCATTTTCTTACTTTTTCGCTCTAGATTAGTTTCATTTATACACAATTATATACTTTGATTACTATTATCATATATTCCATATTTGAAGGTTAGTAGCTTTAATACTTACCCCATGACTTCCCGATTGACCCGAAAGGAGAAAGACATGCGTGGTAGTACTAATTCGAAAACTTGTGGTTTGTTTATTTTTTGATACTTCATCATTAGTTTCTACAAGTAATATTTCTAAAATCAACCCTCTTCTTGATTCCCTAATTAAGGTCCACTTGGACCGAAAGAGGTTCCTGGAGGGTTTTGTTTCTAATTAAAAAACACTTTTTAAAATTTACTAAAAATTACAAAGACTCTAGTATGTATGCTTTGTATTTTAGCTATGATTCATCCAATCAATCAAGCTACATCAAAATCAAATTGAGTGAGTATATTAATTAGGTTTCACCTTCCCCAATTAACTACCATCAGGTGAAAATGCAAAGCCTCAATCAAACCGTAAACGGTGGAAAAATACCCAAAGGAAGTGGGAAATTCTGGACAGTGACCTAGATGCACCGATCTATGTTACACCCTCGAGTGTATTATGAACACAGTCCTAGAGACTCCATTCAACCCAAATATTCCTTGAGGGTATCCATGAAGGTTTCATTTTTGGACATACTCCAAGTACCCCTCAGGTATATATGGAGTCCCCTTTCACCTAATTTAATCCACTCATTTTTCACATTAACTTAAAACTTACCAAGAGACATTTGCAAAAAATTCACTCCAAGCACATGCAAGTACATTTGATTATGTTGTGACTCCATTTTAAGGCACTGGTTATTTGTTTAAATCTTTCGATATATATATATATATATATATATATATATATATATATATATATTATGTGTCATCATTGTGCTTACTTGTGCTCATTTTTTATCTTGTCATCTATGGTTGTTAATGGTTAATTTAAAACTCCTAAACAAATTATTCAATTCAACACCATTATACTAAAGTAATTTTCCTTAGTAACTTAATAGTGTCTATCCCCCTTTGCTTCATTAGGAGTTGAGCCTAAACTAAGGATTCAAGAACAAGGTGATATCCTTGACTTGAGACTTTCCCCCAAGGACACACCAAGTGGCTTGAATATTTCTGCCACGTCCCCTCCCAGGTGTGTGAAAGGTGACAACGCTTTTTGGCACTGTTGCAAGGGATAAATCTTTTTATTCCTGAGTACAACTTAGCTTAATTTTTTTCTGAACAACTAAAAAGATAAAAAACAATTGATTGATCTTGTCTTTAAAAAACATAAAAATTAAAACTCAATCCATATGGTGACTCCATTATCTAACATCCCTTCAAGAATTGCTACCCAAAGAAACCGTCGGCAATTATTCAATCCTCTCCCTGATCCTGAAAGATTTATCAGAGAAAGATTGAATAGGTAGACTTCTTGTATAAGCCTTGAATATTTAGGAGACCAATCCCTCTCAGATATCCATCACATATTTGTAGAGAGTCATATTCACCAATCTCAAGAAATGACGGAATTCTTCAAAACCCTTGACTTTTCTCAGATAGTAGGTGCTCCCCATGATATTCAAAATAATGCTATCAAGAAGCTCCCCATATTTCAGGGCAATAATTCCATCACTTCCATGTCTCACCTTCGAAAGTTTGAAAAGCACCTAGTCAGTTATTGCAATGATGCTTCCCATAACCATGACAATGTCAAAATGAATCTGTTTGCTTTATCCTTAGAAGATGATGTTGTAGAATGGTACTTTGACCTAGATGATGATTCATATAAAAATCTTAGTGAATTCCAAGATGGTTTTAGGAAGAAATATGGAGAAAAGAAGGAACCAAGACATTTGCTTGCTACACTTCATAGCATAAAGAAGATGGAGAATGAAACCATGGATGAATTTAACACTAAATTGAAGCATTTGGTTGCGGACCTTCCTAGAGACATCAAATCTTTCACCGATGACTTAAGGTACCAATTGAGAGACAAAGATCTAGCCAATCTAAAAACTGCCCAAGAGATGGCCAAGAAGATAGAAAAGAATATGCAATCTTTAGGAAATTCCAACATTTCAGGTTACACTAGGGGAAACACTTCCTACAACAAAGAGACCAAGAGAAAAGCTGTTGAATCAGAAGAAAAGGGAACTTCTAAATATCCCATGGAAAAGGTGGTGGACATGACAAAAAACTTGGTTACTAGTCAAAATCAACAAATGGCCAATCATGCTGCATAGTTGAACCACATTTAGAATAGAGTAGTGACAATGGAAATGGATAATGGACCTAGGAACTTTCAGCCTAAGCAAAATCAGATGTATCAGAAGAAACCCCTCATTAGGAACATAGGCTCCCAAACCAGTTAGACTTAGCTAACATGGTAGAGGAAGTAATTCCATGGTGTAGACCCTATGAACAATTCCACCAAGAAAGCACTTGTTATGTTGCAAATCAAGTCATGGAACATGGAATTCCTGAGGTCAGTAGTCAGGAAACAACTTCAAGTGAGCTTGATCATGTATACATGGTAAGCCAAACCTACCCTTTGTCAAACTAGCATTGGAAGCAAACCACATATTACAGTTATGAGAAGGACCTCATTTCCAACTTCTATGGTGAAATGCCTACTCCAGAAAGAATTCAGGAAACGAAGAAGGATAGATTCAAGGGTGTAGTTTATCGAAGGAAGGAGAAGTATTCACCAGCTAAAAATTACAAACCTAAGGTAACCACTCCTCCTCTCCTAGATCCCCCTATTATCCCAGAATCAAATATTGACATGGGAGAATGGATAAGTAATGCTAAGGTTTTTGTTTATGCAACTGATGTCCTTAAAATTCTTGGTCAAAAAGAAAAGTTGTTTAAAGCCATAGAGAATAGTCAAAATAAACTCATGATGTTGTCAAAGAGGATCCTCTCCCTAATAATAATGCTATGTTTGAAGCCAGACACATTGAACCTATGGATATGCCTATAGTCCTCAACAGTGTTGATCTGAAAAGAGAAGACCACCCACCATTTTATGTCTCTCTCTTAGTTGATAACCTTCTCCTTCATAACTACATGTTAGATTCAAGTCCTTCATCAAATGTCATGACAAGAAAAGTAATGGAACAGCTAAATCTAAGGATCACCCAACCCTACCACGATTTTTTTTCAATGGATGCAAGAGAAGTTGAAGTGGTAGGGATAATATTAAATCTACATGTTAATTTGGCCAAGTATCCTAACATTGACATGTCGATGGATGTGGTAGTGATTGAAGTGCCAAATAATTGGGGTATGTTACTATCCAAAAAGTGGGATGCAACTCTTGGTGGGTGCATTCAAATGGATTGGACATATGTTACTATACCTGAGTTAGAAAACAATAGGGTGATACTCCATAGAGAAAAGCTAAGGAAACAACATGTAGAAAACCCTAAAAACCCTAGAAATGAATTTGTACATTGCACTGATAACTTTGGAAACTATGCTATCTTGTCCAATTTCATGGCCCCTATTAAGGAAAACATTAAATATGAAAAGATAGATAAGTTTTGGCAAATGTACTTTTGTTCGAGTACATAGGGTACTCCCAAAAGACTAAACACCTTGAGCAACTGCTTCACACAAATAGATCACATATCAACACACTGATGTTTGTCACATGGTTGAAACCCTAGAGAGGGAAATAGTCCATGGCCCCGGCCAAATAGCTACTTGGAAAAATTTATTATGCAAAAGAAAGAAAGTTACATATGAGCTTCTCATAATCGATCAACTAGCCAAGGACCCTCCATGCTCTTTAAATAGAGATCATGGACCAATCAGGCGTTAAGCCATAGATAAATGGTAGGTATGATATAAGAGAAGTTCAACCATTGGATCACTTTATGTCTAGAGCATATTGTGACCGTCGGATTAGAATATTTACAAATGCATACTAACGCATACTAAAGAAACACACTTTACCTAACGGATATATTACACAAGTTGATCTTAACTAACTCCTAAGTGTATAAATATCCTAATACCCCCCCTTAAGAACAACTTGGAATAGGATTGGAGGATTTACAAAAGTGACACTATTAGGAGAAGGAAGGAGGCATTAGAGCCTATCACCCCTTAAGGACAAAATCCTGAACTCCTAACATAGATCTAAGTTTAGATAACTTTGCTTCTATAAGAGACTTGGTGAAAATGTATGGAACTTGATCATATATAGGGCAATAGAGCATTTCAAGAACATGATCATGAACAAGATTTTTGATGAAGTGCATGTGTATATCAATGTGTTTGCTGCGTTGATGTAGAACTGGATCTTTGGAAAGCTTGATGGAACTTTGATTTTCACACCAAAGTGGAGTAGGCTACTGCTACTCGAATCCAAACTCTGAAAGAATCTGTCGAAGCCATAAAGCTTCCTGACTGGCATTAACTACAGCTCGATATTCTGCTTCTACTGAAGAAAGAGAAAGAGCTTGTTGTTTCTTACAAGCCCAAGTGACAGGTCCATATCCCAGAATGAAAACATAACCTCTAGTATACTTTCAATCATCAAGATCACCGGCCCAATATGAATCAGTGAAACCAACCAACAAAGGTTTCTGCCCTGTACTATAATGAATCTCAAACTGAATTGTACCTTAAATATATTGAAGTATTCTTTTTCCTGCTTTCCAGTGAATTTCATGAGGAGTTTTCATATAACGGGAAACACAACCAATGACGAAGGAAAGGTTAGGATGGGAATGAGTCAAGTATAAAAGAATACCAATAAGCTGACGATACAAGGTGGCATATACTTCAGGGGGAGTACAAGTGGCATAAAGTTTGACTCCAGAATGGATGGGAGAAGGGTTTGGTTTATAATCTTCCATGTGGAAGCAATGAATAAGGTCACAAGCATACTTAGACTGGGAAATAAAGATTCCTTCTTTGGTTTGGAAGACTTGGAGACCAATAAAATAATGCAAATGTCCTAAGTCTAACATTTCAAAAGTTTGATTAAGAATGGATTTCACATGGGTTATAAGTTTAGGGTCACTACCAGTAAGGATAAGATCATCAACATAAAAGAAAAAGTATCATGGCATGGTTTCCTACTTTCTTGGTATAGACGTTGGGGTCAGAATGGCATCTAGAAAAACTCGTGTCAAGGAGAAAGCTATCCAGTTTGGCATAACAAGCTCTAGGAGCTTGCTTAAGGCCATATAAGGATTTCTTAAGGAGACAGACAAGGCTAGAGTTATCCTGAACATATCTAGGAGGTTGTTCCATGTAAATTTCCTCATGTAAATCACCATGTAAAAAGGTAGAATTGACATCCATTTGATGGAATTCCCAGTTATGTAAGGCTGCAAGGGAAAGAACAAGGCAGATGGAATTCATTTTTGTGACATGGGGAAAGGTTTCAATGTAGTCAATCCATTCAACTTTGGAAAAACCTTTGGCAACTAACCTTGCCTTAATTATTTCAACACTTCCATATGATGCATACTTAGTTCTATACACCCATTTACATCTAAAAATTTTTCTTCCTTTTGGAAGAGGAACAATATCCCAAGTATCGTTTGCCATTAAGGAACGATATTCTTCATCCATAGCTGCATCCCAATCTAATTTCCTGAAGCTTATACAAAAGTTTCTGGATCATGATTCTTGGAAAATTGAGCCAAAAGAGAATAGGCTTGTTGAAACTGATAACATGTTCGATGTTGATCTCTAGGATCACTGACAAGATCACCAGCTGCTTCACATGTTGAACAGACCCATCGAGGAAGCATTGGTGCTGGTGCAATTGGAGGAACATGAGTAGGTGGAGGTGGATTTTCATCCTCACTATCATCATTAGAAAATGAAGTTGGAAACCTATTAAGGAATTTGGAAGAAGAATAAGAAGAAGGCACAATCATTGAATCAGGCTCGCATGCCAAAGATGGCACACCCGCCAAGTCAGGTTCACATGCCAAGATATTTTCATCAAATTTAACATCTCTTCTAATGAGTATATCATGTGAATGGGCTGAAGAAGTCTATAACCTTTTACATCTTCATAATATCCAACAAATATGCACTTTTCACTTTTAGGCTGTAATGCTTTTCGTTTTTGATCTAGAATGTGATCCCATGCTTCACAACCAAACACACGAAAGTGACTTACACCTGGTTTAATTTTACTCCATGCTTCTTCCGGTGTTATACCTTTTAAAACTTTAGTGGGTGTGCGATTAACTATGTAATTTTCATAATTTATGGCCTCAACTCAATATTGAAGACTTAGTCCTTTATATTTGATCATACAATTAGCCATTTCTTTTAAAGTGCGGTTCTTCCATTCAGCTACACCATTTTGTTGTGGTGTATATGGAATAGTGTGTTGTTGTTGGATTCCTTGTTTAGTGTATAAATTAGTGAACTTTTTGTTAACATATTCTCCTCCATTTTTAGATCTTAACTTAATAATTTGATGACCAGATTGTCTTTCCACAAGGGCCTTGCAGGCCAAGAACATGTTAAATACTTCACTCTTAAGTTTTAGGAAGTAAATCCAAGTGTGTTTGAGTAGTCATCAATGAAAGTTAAGAAATATTTGAAACCAAAAAAGGATGCATATGGAAGAGGGCCACACAAGTCACTATGCACAAGCTCCAAGGGAACCGAGGGGTGCCAACAAGTACGTTTGTCAAAACTATCCCGATGATGTTTTTCGAGTACACAACTGGAACAAACACCATCATTGCAAGATACCATCGGAAGACCAGTCACCATATTATCTTTACATAGTTGTTGCAATGAACGATAATTTAAGTGACCAAATCTCTCATGCCAAAGTTTGTTCAAGTTATCACTATGAGTAACAAAAACTAAAGGAAAATGTGATGACCCAAAGTTGTTAAATTTGTACAACCTGGTAATATCATCAACAATTCCAGTAGCAACAACATTTTGAGGATTTTTAGAATCCTTGATTACAACTTGGTGAGGTGTAAACGTCACAGTTTTACGTTAACCTGAATGAGTAATTTGATAGACAAATAACAAATTGCAGGAATTTTTTGGAACACAGTACATCACTGAAATGGCCATTTTCTATTGGAACTATTCTAGATCCTACAACACTTAGAGATCTATCATCACCAACAAATATTTGTTTGGTGTTACATTCATGCATAGTAGAAAATATGGCTTGATCCTTAGCCATATGATAAGATGCTCCAAAATCAATGAGCCATTCAATTGAATTAGAAGAAGAAGATGCAATATTAGAGTAACCAAAAGCACAAAGTGCATGTCCATGAGAGGTATATTCTGAAGACGAATGTAGGCTGATGGTGTGCTTCTTCATTGCTGCTTCCAAGGCTGCCATCTTCTTGAAGCACTTAGATTCATCATGATTATCTTTCCCACAAAAATTGCAATGATGCTCAGTTTTCTTTCCTTTTGGCTTGGATCCTTTGTCATTTTTTAAAGAAGGAGCCGACTGAGAGGGTTTGGGACCCTTGTTGTTTGGCTTATTATTACGAAAATTCTATTTCTTGGGAGGCTTGGGCTTTTATTTTTGTTGGGACAATAAGGCTTTCCTAGATGTATATGCATTGTTAATTATTCCAAGATGAATGAGCTTATATTACTCTCTAATTAAGGAATCACAAAAGGATTCAAGACCAGGCTCTTGATAGATAGCTGGAGTCAAGGATTCTTTCATGGAGTAGAATGTAGATACAAAAATAGAATATGCAGGTCCAAGTTTGGAAAGAATATGATAAATACATTGTTTGTCTTCTTTCTTAATATTGCATTCTACACATAAGAGTCTAGGAGTTTTATACTTAGATAAATAGTCTTGAATACATGAAAAATAATTTGGATTCAAGGAAATCAACTCATTCTCAAGTTGATGACCCCTAATTTCATTGTGTTTACCAAACACAGATTCCAACTTTTTCCAAGCTTGATCAGGTTCACCAATTCCAGATATGTGGAATCACAAATCAGTAGAGATTAACATCCCAATCAATCCATGATCTTCATCACATCTATTTTTCCATTTGATTTTCTTATCATCATCAGTGGGTTCTATTTCTTTCCCTGAGGTTATCCTGAAAAGCCCCCTACTTCACAGAACATCCTCCATACGAGATTTCCATGAGAAATAGTTAGAACTTGTAAGTATAATATCACAAGGGGAAACCATACTGTAAAATAATGACTGAAAGAATAGAAACTAACTGTTTGGATGCAAATAGCTCGAAAAAATTATACGGTTTTAAAAAATGACACTAAAAACTGATTTTGGATGACGAAGTTATGCTTGATCAAAGAAAATGTTAAAGATGTCCCCAATAGTGATGTGGCAGATATTAACTTGACCAGCTAAAAAAGAGCCCCCCTTTTCCCAAGATCAACCTTTGACAATCACTTTACAATAAAGTTGCTTTTAAGTGAATCACCTTTGTAGAAGAAGTGATGTTCACTTTTACAATAATGTTACTTTAAATAGTGCGGCAATAAATTAAAAGATTTAAGTGACTCACCTTTTATTTTATTTTATTTAAGTGAGATGCACTTTTACAATAAAGTAACTTGAAAATAGAAATTGCATGTACTAAAAAGTAGATTAATAAAACTTGAACTCAATACGTTTTAAGGTATAAAGCAATTTTGGACCAAGTGAGTGTTGTACCCTTACTCAACAGCCTTAAAAAACAAATTTCATCAAACAAAATTTTATTTTGTTTTGATGAAATATTTTGAATTTCTTAGTTCAAATCTAAAGAATCGATAGCTACTGAAATGGTGACATTCCATGAGCTACTGAAACGATGAAATTCTATGTTTTTTGAGAACCTTTGTGAACTTTGGTTAGTGGAAAAAAATCACTGCATTAAAACCATTGTTTTGGATGAATTTATCTTTTCAACTTAAGAGATAAGCTTTGGTTTTTATCCCTCTCACCATAAGTCTTCATTTGAATATTAATCAATGGATATGTGATTGGTTAAATTTAACTTTGGCAAGGTCCTAGAATATCAAAGGCTAAATATTTTGTGCAGGAGTGCCTTATCCTAACTTCATCCTTTAAACTCCGAACCATACTTGATCTTACCATAAGTTTTAATTTTGATTTTTTTATATGCTTCATATCATGACTTATATCATTGCATGTAAGGGGTTGGGTTTGATATAAGGGTTTATGTTGTGTTGTATGCTCGCCACCTTTGAATATTGAAATCATTATAGGATAAGGTCGACGTTAAACACCTAAGGTCCATTCCCTCTGATCGTTTTGATTCGTGTCGCTATCTAATCCACTAGATTGCAGATTGATATGGTATCATTGCACTCATACTTAACTATGTCAATGACATTCAATTGCAAGTAAGAGCTCAGCATCGTGGCTACCTGCGTGGTGAACACTTGTGATTCATTTAAGGTGTGGTTGTATGTTGATTGCGTTGGTATGGCAAAGTGAGTCTAGTCTGGATTTTTCGCCGTCATTTTCTATTTTCTTGATTGCCTCTCTGTGTGATTATTATCCTTCACCCACACTGAGTTTATAGGGTGCTTTTCTGTGATTATTCATGTCATGTTTTGTTTATGAGAGCGTTGGGTTTCATTGTTTGTGTTTCTTGCTTGGTTTTCATTCTGAATGCTCGCTCTCCAGCCTTCTGTCATGTTGCATTCCATGGTATCTCCTCTATGTGGGATTTTGTGCAGTTGCGCTCGTAACTATGGCTCCGGTGGTCACGGTCGAACCCAGTGACATGAAAATCCTCGATGGAAACCCTGAGCTCTTAGCCAAGGTTGAAGCAGTTGGATGGTTTCCATTCATTCGCAAGTTTACAGACTCAAACCCTGAGGTGACTAGGTTATTTGCTTTGTCACTGGCCGATGCTAGGGTTAAGGTGGGCGACATCCAATTTAGGGTTGATGAGTGTTCAGTTGCTCTGGAAACGGGTTTCCCATTGATAGGTGAACGTTGGTTCAAGTACAAGCAGATGAAGGTAAATGATTGGAGACAGATGTCGAAGGATCCTTTCCAGGATGTTTCCTTTAGAGCTGGGGTATCGTGAAAATATTTTAAGAAAGAATGGCAACCAGTCTTAGACGTTATTCATAGGTATGTGACCTGTGAGGGTCGTCTCTCCTCTGCTTATGTCTATCATCTCCGGTTGATGGCCGTTTTTCTCGGCTTTCCTGTTTATTTTCCTAATTATCTAGTTCATAGTATGACCAAGATGTCTTCGGCCATTAAGAAGGGGCCAAAGAACATCGGTCGGAGTCTGTTTCATCACGGCCTAGTTAGGATATTGGTGGAAAGAGAGTTGTCTAAACAAAACTAGTCATGGGATGATTTTATCCAGCAGAATGGATTCTTGGCATTCTGCCATTGTCAATTTGATTGTGTTGAAGAGTGTGCAAGACATCAAGAGCCTTATCGAGTTCCGAATTCACCTATGCACGAGCCTATGTCAAACCCTGATGATGGTGTAAACCCCATTGTTTATGATAATCCCATGCCCAATCCTGTGTGTAATACTGGTACTCCTATGCCTTCCAAGCGTAGGAGGAGGTCGTCAAATCTATCCCCTGTGACGCCGAAATGTAATGACAATACCTGCAAACAAAAGGGCAAAAGGCTGAATGTTAAGGTTATTAGCAGGTTTACGAGAAGTATGTTGGCCAAGGTTAGTGTTGTTAAGTCTTCCGTGAGCAATAACATGGACATTGAAATAGATGTGCTAGATGACGAAGAAGAGAAACCCGTTTCGCCTGATGATGGCCTTGATATTGATCATGAGCCTATCGTAAACCCTGTAGTTAACAGTCCTCATGTGTCTGATAAGAATCTTCAGGTTGACCCTGTGGTCGATCCTCCAATGAAGGGCAAGTCTGTTGAAGTTAATTTACCTAGTTCTTATCGAATTGGTGAAGTAATTAACCCGTTATTTGTAAACTATTTGCTAGATAAAATACATAGGATGCAGAATGAAGTAACAGAGATGGTAGCACATCATGATGCTATGAAAGCTGAGAATCTAATGCTGAAAGAGAAAGCAGATTCAAATGATAAATGTGTGCTGTGTTTGAAGAAGCATAAGAACATGTTAATTCGTAGAGTAATGAAACTGTAACATGCGAATCAGAAAAGTGAGGAAAAGGTTAGCGAGTTGAATGCTCAGTTTACTCTGATGCAGTTCAAAGGTCATTCACAGAATCCAGTGATTGGTGTAAATATACAGGTGTTTAATGCTCCTGTTAAATCATAATATTTTGGGCACACTCACTATTGTATATATGTTTAAGAAATATTTCAGGTTTGAAGTTTATAATAAAAAGCAGCAAGTGATAATGAAGTTATTTCTGTTATAGGTATTGGTTTGGATTGATTGATAGATTATGTAATTTACTTTATTTATTCTTGCGATTGTGTTAAATTGTTTTTAATGTGTAGTGTTGCAGGTGATATGGTTTATGCGTTTTTCTTGGATTTTGGTGATCGCTTATTTTCAGGATGATCCCCGGAGAATCATGAACAAATCAGTTAGCTATGCTGTTTTCCAGGTGTCACTGGATTATTAGTGTCTTTGTTGTTTTTTTTATGATTTTGTGTTATAAATCGAATCATGCCAATTTGAAGACATTATGACGTATATTTGAAAATGACAATTTCATTTATCATTTTTAATGAAATTGGTTAAGATTTCGATTATGTAATTTCCAGTTTTATAGAACTGTCTCCATGTGAGATTTAATGTATTTAAAGAAGACATGGTTTTACTGGAAAAAGGGGGGTCGATAGTTGGGAAAAGGGAGAGACAAGATCACTGTAATCATTCCTGTGACTTAAGGCAATTTTTTGTTAGTAGTTGCAGCACTTTTGACTGGTGATATTTATATCTATATTTACAGTATTTACACTATGCAAATATATTTATGATATTGTTTGATCTTGTCGCTTCTTTCTGTAGTATTATGTTTTGTCATTATTTCTTTAATGAATTATGCAAATGCATCATGTTTACCTGTCGAGTTATGCTGGTTTTAACTTGTTAATATATGTCATATCGTAAATTTGATGTTATCGTCATAATGCATGTGATGTACTTGTTCACTATGTTATCTTGTTTAAATTTATGAATTTCTTCTGAATATTTTCAGGATTAATTGCACAGTACCATTATTGGCAATTTGATTCCAGGATAATGTTTTCTACGCTCCTAATAAGGATAAGATATTTAGGATAGATTAATAGTAGTTTCTCTTTTGTTATTTTATGGAAAATATATTGAATCATATCTTTACATTTATACCACTGCCAAACTATTTTCTGATCTTATGATTAATGTACATGTGTTTATATTGTATTACTGTAATCCATCGAGTCTGTTAATATTTTATTAACTATTTATTCTTGTATTATAAATTAATTGGTTAAGTAGATCAATTTTTAGTGATCAATTTTGTAATATATTAATTAACTGGCAATTATATTAACTAGTTATCTTTGTATATTCATAGGGATAGTATAGATCTAGTTAACAAACACTAGCTTTATTTTTTCTTTTGAGTTTTCTCCTATAGCTGGGAGTAATTTAGGGAAGATAACGGGGCCTTAATCCCATCATAGGTAGCTACTCAACGACTGAAAGCATCTTTGAAAACTTTTGGATCGGGTTGTCTCTTAGTTGACCATCGTGCCAATCTGGCCCGTCAACAATGGCGCTAGAAGGAGGGCCAGCTTAAGCGAATGCCTGATGAAAACAATCATGTTCACAATACTAATCACCCCTCTACTCCTGAATTCACACCACCTTCTCGATCGGGTGGATTTCAGTCATCTTCACAACCACATACTTTCCAGTCATCACAATTAAGTGAGACCCCACCGGACGATACTGTTCGAAGCCTTATCTCTCAGTTCAACTCTAGCGGTGCTCACCCATTTGAAGAACTTGACCAGTTTGAATAGGCCATCAACGAATCCTGCAGGATTTTAACTAGAGATTATTCGAATCTCACTGGGATCCCACCCACTGAATTACCTCTTCCTCAGATCAGACGACCACGTACTCTCTGTACTGAGTCTACTTCTGAAGAACAGGATCAACCTTTAGATGTCTTCCCTAACTGTCAGTTACAACAGTCTCTAGTAAGCACCAATCAACCTTCATCTTCTTCAGGACCACCTACTTCAGGAGGGTCTGTTCGACCACCATCACTGCCTCATTTAGCTCCTCACATTTTTCAACCACCACCTTTACCACCTCCATCACCAAGAAACATGGCATGTTTAAACCTAAACCCCAATGCCAATATGCCATGGTTAGCTCAGGATACGTTTGCTGTGCCAAGTGATCAACATCCTTTGCCAAAGCATCCTAAGAAATTGTTGCCCAAGTTCAATCCCGAGCTGAAAGAGCCCGCAGAAGATCATGTCAAAAAATTCATGCTAGCAGTTCGGCTTTTGGATGTTGAACATGAAGACGTAGTATGTCGACTTTTCCCTTATACATTTGAGGGAAAAGCCTCGACTTGGTATTTTTCACTTACCACTAGTTCTATTACTAGTTGGAATGAATTCGAGTTGGCTTTCATGAATAAGTTTGGAGACAATAAGACTCCAGCTATCTTAGTGTTAGAATTTTCTAGGATCCATATGGAAGCCAAGGAGAAAGTCAAAGATTTTAACCAGCGATTCTTGACTCTAAGAAACAGAATTCCTGCCACCTCAAGGCCGACTGAAGATGTCACTATTGAATTCTATACGTCAGCCTTGCCCATGTCAATGGCCATGTTTGTCAGGAGAGCGTCCAAACCCACTCTCACTAAAACCTTTGATGAAGCTATTAAGGTTGAGAAGGACATGTCTGCTATTAAAGCAAACCCTGGGGTAGACACTGATTCTGCATCTTCCTCTCACAAAAAGATTGAGAGTCCTTCCAAAACCACAAATCCTGAGAAAAAGGGTCAAGATGCATTAGACTTAAACAGCCTCCAAAGAGTTATTAAAAAGTTGTCCAATGAAATCATTGATTTGAAGAAAGGTACTTCTGAAAGTAATTCGAATAAAGAACCACCTAGACAGCCTTTCAGAAGACCGTTCCAAAACACAGCTGCAAAACAAGCTCCACCATTCGAGGCTAATAATGTAGAAGAAATTAATAGTTTCCTAAAACTATTAGTCTTAGGCTTAGAAACATCAGCTGAAAATGAAACCCAATCTTCTGGTCAGAATTCTGAAGATACCCAAGGCACAGATAACAATACTAAAGAAAAACCTCCTCAAGTTATCAGTCACTTCTAGGATACCACGGAATTGACTGATGATGAAGATGTGGCTATTGTGAATGTCAATCAGCATCAATACAATACTAGGAGCAAGAAAAACCAGTCTTCTGGGGAACCTTCAATAACTACTACAGATGATAGTTCAGCTATCAAGAAAAAAATCCAACCTTTAAATACTAATTTTGCACCCTCTCTTGATTTAGAATATGATCTGGTTGAGGATTTAAAGAAAATCAGAGCCAATATTTCTATTTATGAACTCCTCAAACTGCCCGTGATTCGAGACAAGATTTTGCAAGGGGTTTCTTTAAGTAAAAATGGAAAAACCACTTCCACTCAAAACAGTTCTGCTAATACTAAAGAAAACTCAACAAAATCTTCAGTCAATGCCTCATCCATAGGTAAGAAATCAGATTCTTCAACTCCTCCTTTTTTACTTACGTTTGAAATCTGCAATCGTAAAGTACACAAATGTATGATAGATTCAGGGGCTTCGAAAAATGTCATGCCATATTCGTTGTGTAAAAAGCTTAACATAGTCACAGTACCATGTGATACGAGAATTATGCAACTTGACCGATCTAATGTAAAGGTGATAGGAAAGTTGAATGAAGTACTGATAAGACTAGCTTCAAATCCTCAGGTTCATTTCATCATTGACATAATTGTTGCAGATATCCCTGAGGCATATGGTTTATTCCTCAGCAGAGATTGGTCTGAAAAATTGAAGGCATACTTTGCAACCGGCTGGTCACATTTATGGATACCCCATAATGGTCACCCAAATAAAATCAGAATTGATCGAGAACGTTATATGAAGCACACGGTCACCGAACTGGATGACTCAAATGAACCAGTTCTATTTACTGATACCATAATGGGCAATTATGTGGTTGATTCTTTCTTTGGAAACCTTGAGGCTAAAACTTCATCAGTCCAAGATTCGGAACAGCAATCCAAATTTTTCCATTTCACACAAGTTTTGGACGAAATTCCAGTTCTGAATACTGCACATTTAGACCTAAATAATGGTCTCTGGTCTCTATACTTTTACGGATCTAAGTCAAAGGAAGGGGCTGGGGATGGTTGCTTATTAATTGATCCCCATGGAAAAAGGTATTTCATTACTTGCAGGTTGGAATTTGAGTGCACTAATAATATTGCTGAATATGAAGCTCTTATTCAAGGGCTGGAAAAGGCAATTGACCTAGGAGCTAAAGTTTTGGTAGTGTTAGGAAACTCTAAGATTATCGTTAGACAGGTACATTAGACAGGTACACAACACTATACATTGCATTGTTGGGAATCTAAGAAATTACCAGACAAAGGCATGGAATTTATTATTATCATTTGAAGCTTTTAACATAAGTTCTATTCCTCATTATTTGAATCAGGAAGCAGATCTTTTAGCTAATGTTGCTTCAAGGTTAATTCCATCTGAAGGGATGCTTGCTGATTCTTTCTCTATTGAACTACTTTTCAGACCTTCCATACCTAATAACATTGTCAATTGGAGAGTCTTTGACCACGACGAGCAGTTAATCGAGTTCTTGACCATGAAGGACACTTTCAAATATGCAGTCATCAATGAAATGACTCATGATGAATATTTGTACAAATTTGTGGTAATTCATAAGCCTTATTCAATTGAGAAATCTCTTAATCAGGTCAACACCCTTCCTAGATCTGTAATTAAACTTGAGAAATTCTATGATCTAAAGGATAAATTTAAAGGTGCAAGGAACTGTAAAACCAACAGCTCTACTATGCAATCTGAAGTCATAAATCTAGGTACTGAACACAATCCTCAATGTGTCAATCTGGGCAATACATGTACTCCGCAAGAAAAAATAGCCTTCATACAACTCTTTAATGAGTTTAAAGACATTTTTCCCTGGACGTATGACGATCTTAAGACCTTTGATCCAAATATAATACAACATGTCATTCCTATGAAAAAACCGGCTAAACCTTTCCAACAGAAGTTGAGGAAAATGCACCCTAGCCTAGAACTGGCTGTTAAGAGGGAGCTTAACAAACTCCTTGCTGCTAGAATAATTTTTCCAGTGCGGCATACGTAGTGGGTAGAAAATCTAGTCCTGTTCAGAAAGAAAAATGGTGAAATTCGGTTATGCGTCGATTTCCAAAATCTGAATAAGGTTTCAGAAAAAGATAATTATCTGGTTCCCCCAATGGAAAAGATCTTACAACAGGTTTCCAGATCTGAAATGTTTTCACTTTTAGATGGATTTTTAGGATACAACCAAGTATTAGTATCCAAAGCAGATCAATTGAAAACAACCTTTAGAACCCCTTGGGGAACTTATGCTTATAGAAAAATGTCGTTTGGTTTAATTAATGCTAGAGAAACGTTTCAAAGGGCAATGGATATTGCCTTTAGAGGTTTGATCGGCCAATTTGTCATCATTTACCTTGATGATATAACCGTCTTCTCAAAAAATAGAGCTGATCACTTAACACATCTTAGGAGGGTTTTTGAACGTTGCAGGAAATATGGGATCTCCCTAAATCCCAAGAAATGCATCTTTGCGGTTACAGAAGGTAAGTTATTGGGTATTGTAGTTTCAAAACAAGGTATTAATATTGACCCTGAACGTACCCAGGCTATATCACAGATTTCTATGCCTCACTCAAAGAAAACTATGTAGTCATTTCTAGGGAAAATTAATTTTGTCTCCAGGTTTATTCTTGGGTTCACTGAAATTGTCAGACCACTTCAGAAAATGATTAAGAAAGATGCTGAGTTTAAATGGTCTGCTGAATAAAAGCAATCTTTTCATGATATATTAAAAGCTATTGTTGAAGCTCCTACTTTAACAAGTCCAGATTTCTCTAAACCATTTATTTTATACACTTTTGCTTCTGACTCTTCATATGTCGCTATTTTAACGCAGAAAAATCAGGAAAACAATGAAGCTCCCATTGCTTTTACGAGTTTTGGTTTGAATGGCGCACAGCTGAATTATCCAGAAGTAGACAAACAAACATTTACCATTTTTAAGTCAGTAAAACATTTCCGGCGTCATTTGCTGAAGTCTCATACCAAGGTTATTGTACCATATTCCGCAGTCAGAAATATTTTGGTGCAAAAGGACCTGGTTGAAAAGCGAGCACATTGGGTCATAGCACTTCAAGAATATGACCTGGAAATCAAGCCTTTAAAGATTGTTAGAGGATAGGGACTTTGCAATTTGGAAGCTAGATCTTCAGACATCTATGAATATGATCTGCACTTATTTGATGAACATTTTCTGTTCGAAAGGGAAGTTTTTCCAATCTCAACCCCCTCTGATTCCTGGTATCATGACATTAAGTTTTTTCTATTGCATGGAAATTCCCCTGAACATTTAGATTTACATAGTAAGAGGGCTTTAAGATTAAGATCGTCCCCTTATCAGCTGATTGATAACATTCTGTTCAAGAAGAATTTCGAATGGGTTCTCCTTCGTTGTTTAGAGAGGAATGAAGCTGATAATGTGTTGTCTCAATTGCACACAGGGCCAGCTGGGGGACACTTTGGCGAAGAAACCACTGCACATAAAGTACTCAAAGCTGGTTATTATTGGCCTACATTGTTCAAAGATGCATATGCCTTTTGTAGGAGATGTCAGGAGTGTCAAAGAGCAGGTGGAAGACTTAAGAAAGTAGCATTACCTCTCCATCCTGTTATTATTGAATTCCCATTTCAACAATGGGGTTTAGACGTTGTTGGTCCAATTACACCAGCTTCCTCACAGCAGCACAAATACATTATGACAGCCACCGATTATTTCACTAGATGGGTGGAAGCTATCCCTTTGCGAGTGGTTAACTCAGAACAGGTGATATCATTCCTTGATTCTTTTATTGTCACTAGGTTTGGAGTTCTAGAATCTTTGATTTTTTATAATGCAACTTATTTGTCTTCTGTAAAGTTAACAGAATATGCATTGGAAAAGGGCATAAAGTTAAAATATTCAGCAAATTATTATCCTCAAGGAAATGGATTAGCTGAATCTTCCAATAAAAATTTAATCGAAATTTTGAAACGCACGGTGGTTAATCGTCATAGGAATTGGCACAACGCCTTATCGAATGCCCTGTGCAATGACAGGGTGACTCACAAAGCTGCTATAGGTAATTCTCCCTTTTTTCTGGTTTACGGTAAGGAATTTATTTTTCCTCCTCATCTATTTTTACCCTCTCTAAAGCTCTCCCAGTCAGTACAAGAAACAACATGTTCTACCATGGAACATAGGATTAATGCCTTGCTTAAATTGGAGGAAGAAAGAAAGTTGGCTAGAAAAAAATTTGACCAACACCAGAAGATAGTGAAACGTTGGTTTGATCATAGAAAATCAGCCAGTAGGGATTTGGAAGTAGGTGACCTAGTTCTGAAATGGGACAAGGAGCATGAAGATAGAGGAAAACATACTAAGTTCCAATGCATGTGGCTGGGACCGTTTATCATTGTAGAAAAACTTGGTCCTAGCACATTTAGGTTGTAGACACTAGAGGGAGACATTGAGAACCTTCCGGTAAATGGTCATCTCATCAAAAAATATTTTTGCTGATTCCTGTTAAGGGATTATCCTTTATATACTTTTTGTGGTTTTCTCAGTTTGTGGAATTTTCTTTTAGTGTGTTTATTTTATTTGTGTGCCTGAATATATTCTCATATCTACTTGTTGTTTTATTTACATGATGTTTGAGAGTGGTCAATTTTTTAAACTTCAAGCTGATGATTTTCTTCAAATCTTGTGAATTGACCTACAAATCATGCATCATAGTCTTACTATATTGAATATTGTCATGTTGTTTTACGTCTTGAACCGTGAATGGTTTTTCATCTTTCTAGATTTTACCAGAAATTTTTAAGTTATGTAAATATAAATTAATAAGATGAGTCTCTCCAAAGATTTTTCCAAAAGGATAAAGGCAGTATTTTTCAAGGTTATCTATTTAAGTCTTTTATGCCACTCCCTCTTGTAAAGAGAATTAGACTTGCCTCCCCATCTGTTAAGATAATATCATTGGAGATTAAATATAACTACAATCTGGGTATGGTTGGATTTGATTATCTTTAAATAATCTGAAGGACAGAGGGTCTCATAATGAGCCAGTCTGTTCAGGATCATAGGTTTGCATTCCGTAACATTGTCGTTTCTGGTCACCAAGCCTGGACAATGGCCCTTGGACAAAACACTAAGGGATAAAAGGTCTCATTACGAGCCGGTTTATTTATTGTAATGCAGATTGGTGACTGACATGGTTACTACCTGGTTACCAAGCCGGAACCGTGGCCTTCAGAAGTATAAAAAAAAAGAACGATGGTAACAGTTCAACCTAACTAGAATTGTATATCTATAACTAGCAGATGGGATACTGGCATTATTTGGGCTTTGAAGCAACCCTGTCGAGGCTATGGACGCCTGCTGGCAGCAGGGCTATGTTTGTGGTATTGAGATTTTATTCTTTAAAATCAAGTCATTTACTATTTTAATTCGTTTGGATTGATTTTTTGTGAGAGACCCGATATTTATCAAATGAATAATTAAAAGTGTAGATTTCTGGGAATCTTTAGAAATGTGAAATTCTTGGATCTGTTTAAGATGTTAAAATATTGATTTCTGTATAATGGCATACAGGGTGGATCTAATTATTTGATTGCATGATTTCAGGTCAAGAAAATAGACATAACTATTTTGCCCAGTCAGTCGCCATCTGTTGTGCCATTACTCAACAGCCTTAAAAAACAAATTTCATCAAACAAAATTTTATTTTGTTTCGATGAAATATTTTGAATTTCTTAGTTCAAATCTAAAGAATTGACAGCTACTGAAATGGTGACATTCCATGAGCTACTGAAACGATGAAATTCTATGTTTTTTGAGAACCTTTGTGAACTTTGGTTAGTGGACAAAAATCACTACATTAAAACCATTGTTTTGGATGAATTTATCTTCTCATCTTAAGAGATAAGCTTTTGTTTTTATGCCTCTCACCATAAGTCTTCATTTGAATATTAATCAATGGATATGTGATTGGTTAAATGTAAATTTGGCAAGGTCCTAGAATATCAAAGGCTAAATATTTTGTGCAGGAGTGCCTTATCCTAACTTCATCCTTTAAACTCCGAACCATACTTGATCTTACCATAAGTTTTAATTTCGACTCTTTTATATGCTTCATATCGTGACTTATATCATTGCATGTAAGGGGTTTGGGTTGATACAAGAGTTTATGTTGTGTTGTATGCTCCCCACCTTTGAATATTGAAATCATTATAGGACAAAGTCGATGTTAAACACCTAAGGTCCATTCCCTCTGGTCGTTTTGATTCATGTCGCTATCTAATCCACTAGATTAAAGATTGATATGGTATCTTTGCACTCGTACTTAACTCTGTCAATGACATTCAATTGCAAGTATGTGCTCAGCATCGTGGCTACCTGCGCATTGAACACTTATGATTCATTTAAGGTGTGGTTGTATGTTTATTGCGTCGGATAAATTATGGCAAAGTGAGTCTAGTCTGGAGTCTTCTCCGTCACTTTCTATTTTCTTGATTGCCTCTTTGCATGATTATAATCCTTCTCCCATGCTGAGTTTACAGGGTGCTTGTCTTCAATTATTCATGTCGCGTTTCGTTTATGAGAGCGTTGGGTTTCATTGTTTGTGTTTCCTGCTTGTTTTTCATTCTAAATGCTTTCTCTCCAGCCTTCTATCCTGTTGCATTCCGTGGTATCTCCTTTGTGTGCGATTTTGTGCACTTGCACTCATAGCTATGGCTCCAGTGGTCAGGGTCGAACCCAGTGACATGAAACTCCTCGATGGAAACCCTAAGCTCTTAGCCAAGGTTGAAGCAGTTGGATGGTTTCCATTCATTCGCAAGTTTACAGACTCAAACCCTGAGGTGACTAGGTTATTTGCTTTGTCATTGGCTGATGCTAGGGTTAAGGTGGCCGACCTCCAATTTAGGGTTGATGAATGTTCAGTTGCTCTGGCTGCGGGTTTGCCATTGACAGGTGAACGTTGGTTCAAGTACAAGCAGATGAAGGTAAATGAATGGAGACAGATGTTGAAGGATCCTTGCCAGGATGTTTCCTTTAGAGCTGGGGTATCGTGGAAATATTTTAAGAAATAATGGCGACCGGTCTTAGATGTTATTCATAGGTATGTGACCTATGAGGGTCATCTCTCCTCTGCTTATGTCTATCATCTCCGGTTGATGGTTGTTTTTCTCGGCTTTCCTGTTAATTTGCCTTATTATCTAGTTCATAGTATGACCAAGATGTCTTCAGCAATTAAGAAGGGGCCGAAGAACATCGGTCGGAGTCTATTTCATCACGACCTGGTTAGGATATTGGTGGAAAGAGAGTTGTCTAAACAAAACCGGTCATGGGATGATTTTCTCGAATAGAATGGCTTCTTGGAATTCTGTCATTGTCAATTCGATTGTGTTGAAGAGTGTGGAAGACATCAAGAGCCTTGTCGAGTTCCAACTTCACCTGTGCATGAGCCTATGTCAAACCTTGACGATGGTGTAAACCCCAGTGTTCGTGATAATCCCGTTCCCACTCCTGTGTGTAGTCCTGGTACTCCTATGCCTTCCAAGCATAGGAGGAGGTCGTCAAATCTATCCTCTGTGACGCCGAAACGTAATTACAATACCTGCGAACAAAAGGGAAAAAGGCCGAATGTTAAGGTTATTGGAAGGTTTACGAGAAGTATGTTGGCCAAGGTTAGTGTTGTTAAGTCTTCCATGAGCAATAACATGGACATTGAAACATTTTTGCTAGATGACGAAGAAGAGAAATCTGTTTCGTCTGATGATGGCCTTGATATTGATCATGAGCCTATCCTAAACCCTATAGTTAACAGCCCTCATGTGTCTGATAAGAATCTTCAGGTTGACCCTGTGATCGATCCTCCAATGAAGGGAAAGTCTGTTGAAGTTAATTTACGTGGGTCTTATCGAATTGGTGAAGTAATTCACCCATTATTTGTAAATTGTTTGCTCGATAAAATACATAGGATGGAGGATGAAGTAATAGAGATGGTATCACATCGTGATGCTATGAAAACTGAGAATTGAAGGCTGAAAGAGAAAGCAGATTCAGATGATAAATGTTTGTTGTGTTTGAAGAAACATAAGAACAAGTTAATTCGTAGAGTAATGAAACTACAACATGTGAACCAGAAAAGTGAGGAAAAGGTTAGTGAGTTGAATGCTCAGGTTACTCTGATGTAGTTCAAAGGTCATTCATAGAATCCAGCGACTGGTGTAAATATACAGGTGTTTAATGCTCCTGTTAAATCATAATATTTTGGGCACACTCACTATTGTATATATGTTTAGGAAATATTTTAGGTTTGAAGTTTATAATTAAAAGCAGCAAGTGATAATGAAGTTATTTCTGTTACAGGTATTGGTTTGGATTGATTGATAGATTTTGTAATTTACTTTATTTATTCTTACGATTGTGTTAAATTGTTTTTAATGTGTAGTGTTGCAGGTGATATGGTTTATGCATTTTTCTTGGATTTTGGTGATCGCTTATTTTCAGGATGATCCCCGGAGAATCATGAACAAATCAGTTAGCTATGATGTTTTCCAGGTGTCACTAAATTATTAGTGTCTTTGTCGGTTTTTTTATGATTTTTTGTTATAAATCTAATCATACCATTTCAAGACATTATGACGTATATTTAAAAATGACAATTTCATTTGTCATTTTTAATGAAATTGGTTAAGATTTCGATTATGTAGTTTCCATTTTTATAGAACTGTCTCCATGTGAGATTTAATGTATTTAAAGAAGACATGGTTTTACTGGAAAAGGGGGGGTAGATAGTTGGGAAAAGGGCGAGACAAGATCACTGTAATCATTCCTATGACTTAAGGCAATTTTTTGTTAGCAGTTGCAGCACTTTTGGCTGGTGATATTTATAGCTATATTTACAGTATTTATACTATGCAAATATATTTATGATATCGTTTGATCTTTTCGCTTCTTTCTGCAGTATTATTATGTTTTGTCATCATTTCTTTAATGAATTATGCAAATGCATCATGTTTAACTGTCGACTTATGCTGGTTTTAACTTGCTAATATATGTCATATCTTAAATTTGATGTTATCATCATAATGTATGTGATGTGGGTGAATCCGCGGACCTGGGTAACACTTTTTGGCAAGCACATGTTGGAAAAAACAGAAAAACCTACCTCGACCGAGGTTTTGTTTAGCCCTCGACCGAGGTCCTAATACCTCGACCGAGGTTTTATCAAGCCCTCAACCGAGGTTTTGTTCAACCCTCGACTGAGGTATTTCTTAACCCTCGGTCGAGGTATTAAAACCTTGACCGAGGGTTAATAAATACCTTGGTCGAGGTATTAACTCGGTCGAGGTATGGACCTCGGTCGAGGTACATACTTCGACCAAGGTGTCTCTGTCAAAAAAATTATAAAAAGAGGCCGCGGGGGCCGCGGCCATTTTTTTGCAAAATTTCATTATTGTGGAAGCTCGACCGAGAAACCAAGGAATAGCGGCGTAAGGATTGGCAACCCAAGCACCCCGAAGCAACCCAACCTTGTCACGATGGAGTCGGAGACAAGAGGTAACAGTTTAAATAATTGTTTTTCAATTTAAATGGAATTAAATTTTTTTTTTTATAAATTTATAAAATTTGTTTTAAAATTTGGTAAATGTATGTTTTTATAATTTTCATGTTTAAAATGTGTACCGGCAAGCAGAAATGCTGCCGGATTTTTTAAAATTTGTAGTTAAATTGATTTTTTTGTTAATTTGTTATATATATATAAATTATGTCAACCGGTAGCGTTTATGGTACCGGTTTAATTTTGAAATGTGTCCCGGGCAAGCCAAAATGCTGCCCAATTTTTTTCAATCCTCCGTGAATTCATGGAGGATTGAAAAAAATCCATAAAACACCAACTAAACAAACCTATATGAACCATAGAGACAATTAATCAACTGTAGGCTCGAGACAAATAATAAATTTTTTATAAAAATTTATTTGAAATTGGTTAATAAGTTAAAATATTAATAAAAAATCCCATACCCAAACATGCAATAGTGTCATATCATTCCCAAAATGACATAAGGTACACAAAAGCCACAAGTTAAACATAAAAGACCACCCGTGGACAACGTCCAAATATACATCTAGTGGAATCTCATTTATCCCCACTCCCCCAGCTAGTGTGAGTTTCGTTTAAAAATTTGAGCTTCCTCTTCCTTGAGCTTCATAAATCTTCCCAAGTACTCACTTGATGGTTTCTCCTCATCTCTTGACTCTACACATGAAATGCCAATTATAAGTTAGTTAACATTTGCAAATCTTTTAAAAAAATAATGTTCAACTATAATAGTTCCGATTGAACACAACAAAAATTTATTGAGCATGCATAAGTGTCTGTCATGATTGTTGTCAACATACATGGAGAAACCACTCAACACTTATGTTTACAAACCAAAAGTACTTGTATCTTCAATATTTTATAGAAGGGCCAACCAAAAAATGGTTACAAGCACATTACAATAAGACAAATGAGACTCGCATATTAAATATTTGAAATTTTTTGTATGTACCTACAATGACTATTTGTTTAAGAGAGGGAGATACATGTACCTAGGAGGTTGTGAATACTGAATGCCTATATCTCCACTCATTGGATCAAATAAAATATTAGTATTAAGAAAATATCATAATCATTTTTTTACATACCTCATTGTGTTAGAATACCTATTATCATACAACCAAGCCCTTAAGATCATCTCTATTACTGATGGTATTCATTAGTCTCAGGTGCTCTAGTATGGTAAGAAGTATTGTACCTTCGAGGAATTTTTGTTGGGAATTATTTGTAACAAGAGTCTCATACCAATGATTAGGTTCATAAAGTGATACACACCTGCACTTGTTTTGTAATCCTTGAAATACATATCCACCATTCTTTTTTCCCTTATTGTCCTATGTCAAGTATTCACCTTTAACAACCATCGACCTGATTGGGAATTGGTTGTTTTCATCATCAGTTATGGATGTATTGAGGGTTTATTTTCCCTCTATACAATGTACAAACCAATAATCCCCGCCACATTCACTATCTTTTAGAGAAACCACTACATATACATGATTTGAAAAATATGAATGTAGGTATGTGATTAACATTTAAGATGAGACAATGCCATTAATGTCCAACTAAAACATGTAAATAATTCAAATATCTTGTAAATCATACTAGGTTGTACAAGATCTAAGACAATCAAAATCTATATAAATAGATTATTGGTTTTCCTCCAACGGAGTTTGCTCAACAATTGCATGTTGATCAAGTGGAAGTGGTACATGATACCATGCATCAACCCAATCTAACGATTCACATCCATCCCAGTCACCATCTCTACATGAGGGGGTGCATTAAGCTAATTTTCTAGTCCATACTTCAAATACAACATTGTCGAAGCTTTGAATCAAATGAAATACATGAGACACGGTAACACTCTTGCATTCCTGTGTGTGTGAATGATCTACCTCAACCACCTCCTAGAAAATATTTGTACATGTATTTTTCTTGTGAATTATACTCGCATAGTTGGTTGACCATGGATAATGGTGTTTAACCATGTTTGGTCATAGTTGACTATGTTGCACCATAGTTGAACATGGAAAACCATGTTTGACCATGGTTGATCATAGTTTCCCATAGTTGACCATGGTTTCCCATAGTTTCCCATAATTGACACAATGCAATGTTAATTGTCACTATGTGACATCAACTGTCATAATGTGGAGTGAATTGTCACAACGCGACGTTAATTATCACATAAGGATGTTAAGGATGCTAACAGTCATAATGTGACATTAATTGCCACAATGCTATGTTAATTTTCACAATACAATAATGGTTGTGACAACACAACATTAACTATCACAATGCAAGTTTGGTTGTCAGATGTGACATTAGTTGAGACAATGTGACATTAGTTGTCACAATGTGACCTTAATTGTCACAATGTTATGTTAGTTGTCGCAATGTGATGTTGGACGTTCTCTCAATGCGACATTAATTATCACAATGAAATGATAATTGACATTTGACATTAATTGTGACAATGTGACATACATTGTTACTATGTGAAATAAATTGTCACAATGGAACATAAATTGTGATAATGCGACATTAATTGTTAGAATGTGACATACATTGTCACAACGTGATGTACATTGTCACAACGTGACCTAAATTGTCACATTGAGGAGTTAACTTCCATAATGAAACATTGTTTATATCATTTTCCATGATTGACTGTAGTTGAACATAGTTGAGCATGTTCAAATATGATTATCCATGGTTGACTATGTTTGACTATGGTTTCCAATGCCTAACTATGGTTGAATATGTTTGATTATGGTTGGCCATGTTTGACAATGGTTTAGACTGTGAAGTTTGAACATGTGAATTGCACCTTTTGGACTATGTGTTCATCTTCCAAAGTTGTGCAAGAGTGTTAACGATCCCAGGAGAGGCATCAATTCCAATCCCAAGTCTGCATGAGTATATTTCAGTATGTCGAGGTTGCTACAATGTCTGTCAATGAGTTCAACAACACAACCAAAAAGAGGATCAAACAAGATGATAGTGTTATNCAGAATCAACTAACCCCTTACCTTTAAATCCCTTAACCCTATTAAAGCACCTACAAGGTAATCCCTAAGTATATGATTTT
This sequence comes from Pseudotsuga menziesii, assembly GCA_001517045.1. Lineage (NCBI taxonomy): Eukaryota > Viridiplantae > Streptophyta > Pinopsida > Pinales > Pinaceae > Pseudotsuga > Pseudotsuga menziesii. The sequence continues at coordinate 415,575 of LPNX010302245.1, forward strand.
AAAACCATTAACACCTAAAGAAAGACCTAAAGACCCTAACCCNACCATTCTAAGAAGGCTAAGAGGGGGGGGGAAATTGGTTAAATGCGAGTCCACAAAGAAAAATAACTTGTCCCAAGTTAAGGTTAAATGTGATGACGATTTAACCAGGTGGGAAAAAAACTGGAATTTGGAGGTCTTCTAGGGAATTTAAGGTGCGTAGAAATACCACCATTGAGTTTCTCAATGTATTTTTTCACTTGATTAAAGGGAAGAAAGTTGTGGCGGGGATTCTTAAAATGTTTCCTAGAAAGGCTCATTCTAGGCTCTTTATAGAAATTGGCGGTCTAATTGTGATGAATCTACTCCCAAGGAAGGTATACGCTAGTATGAGAATGTGGAATTTATTGTACAGATTTTAGTGAAACGATGGGAGGGAGTGTCGTCCCTGTCATTAAGCTTGATGGTCAACCATGGTCAACCACACAGTCAACCATAACAAATCATGGTCAACCAAGTTCAA